>BLSH010173313.1:66954-79455 GCA_018402905.1 Glandirana rugosa
CAGACTATTCGGAGTTAAAGTTGACGCTGTAAGTCTATCATCCCAGTCTTTAACCGTATTTGTTGTACTTTCGTACCTAGGTAGGACGGAACATAGTTGCCAAGTCCGACCACCTCCACCACATTACCACACCCCCTATAAAAGAATCGTGTGAAACCCGCGGAATCATGGTTAACTAGTAATTTTATTCTTTTACATGAGGTATCACTATTGTGATACCACGGTATTTTTTTTAACGATCCGTGATCAGTCGGGTCCCCCGGACCCGACGGTCACGGATGTTCCCGTGTGCGCGCCCCAGGGGGCGCGCGGGAAGCGCGATCCTGGGAGGACGTCAATAGACGTCCTCCCAGAATTAAGCAACCGCTCTGTAGACGTCAATTGTCTATAGAGCGGTTGTTAAGTGGTTAAAGAAAAAATTTTTTTTATGGCACCATAGTGTTATCACTATGGAGTACATTTTCTTATTTTAATGATCAATTGGTACTAAGGCGCCCAAAGTGTGCTAAGAAAATATCCCCCACACCATTACACCACCTCCACCAGCCTGAACCGTTGATACAAGGCAGGATGGATCCATGCTTTCATGTTGTTTATGCCAATTTCTGACCCTACTATCTGAATGTCGCAGTTGAAATTGAGGCTTATCAGACCTGACAACATTTTTCCAATCTTCTATTGTCCAATTTTTGTGTAGCCTCAGTTTCCTGTTCTTAGCTGACAGGAGTGGCAGCCGGTGTGGTCGTCTGCTGCTGTAGCCCATATGCTTCAAGGTTTGATGTGTTGTGCGTTCAGAGATGCGTTATTCATACCTTGGGTGTAACGAGTGGTTATCTGTTACTGTTGCCTTTCTATTATCTCGAACCAGTCTGCATATTCTCCTCTGACATCAATAAGGCATTTTCCTCCACAACTGCCGCTCACTGGATATTTTCTCTTTTTCCCACCATTCTCTCTAAAATCCTAAAAATGGTTGTGCACGAAAATCCCAGTAGATCAGCAGGTTTTGAAATACTCTGACCAGCCTGTCTGGTACCAACAACCCTCCCACGTGCAAAGCCCTTTCTTCCCCACTCCAGCAAGTCATTTTCACCACATTCAGATGCTTAAATGCATTGAGTTGCTGTACTGTGATTGGCTGATTAGCAAGCAATTGAACAGGTGTACCTAATAAAGTGGATGGTGAGCGTGCGTGTGTTTGTGCATATATAAATATATATATATATATATATATATATATATATATATTATCTCACAAAAATTGGATTTTTTTATATATACTTACCTGTAAAATCCATTTCTTTCAAAGGACATCACGGGACACAGAGCAGGCTATATATTCTATACATACTGGGTTATACGCCACCTGTAGGTGAATGGACACTGGCAAATCAAAGACGCAAACAGGAAGTTCCCCCTCCTATATAACCCTTCCCATACCAGGAGCACTAAAGTTATGTAGCAAGCAATGAACTCCACAAAGACAGAGAGGGGAGGGACCTCTGTGTCCCGTGATGTCCTTAGAAAGAAATGGATTTTACAGGTAAGTATGTATAAAAAATCCAATTTTCTTTCTCGGACATCACGGGACACAGAGCAGGCTATATATTCTCTACATACTGGGATGTCCCAGAGCAATGCCTGAGGGGAGGGAGAGACAATCCCAATTAAACCGCAGCCCATAATACACTGCGGCCAAAAAGCAGAATCCTCCGCTGTTCTAACATCCACTTGATAGAATCTGGTGAATGTATGTACTGAGGACCATGTAGCAGCCTCACAAATCTGTGGCAGAAAGCCCAGGAGCTCCCTATTCTGGTAGAATGAGCTCTCACCCTGAATGGGGGAGTTCTCCCCTTGAAACCATAAGCTTGAGTAATCAGCTGGCTAATCCACAGCGAAACAGCTGGCTTGGATGCCGCCTGACCCTTCCTAGGGTCTTTAGGCAAAAACAAAAAAAAAAAAGTCTCCCTGATGTCTGTAGATCTCTTCAGATCGATCTTAAAGCGGAGTTCCACCCTAAAGTGGAACTTCCGCTGGTTGGATTCCTCCCCCCCTCAGGTGTCACATTTGGCACCTTTCGGGGGGGAGGGGGAAGAGGACACCTGTCTTTAGACAGGTGTCCTTTTCCACACTTCCGGGAGTTCTGGCCGGCGGACGCGGCCGCTGACGTCAGAAGCCGGCTCCCTCCTCCCTGCTCGCTCTGCTACTGGCCGCCTGGCCAGTAGCAGAGCGTGGCAGAGCTCGCGCATGCGCGGTAAGGTGCCCGGCGTGAAGCTGTACTGCTTACACGTCCGGGTTCCCTTACCCGCGATGGAAGCGGCTGCACCCGTCCCCCGATCCGAAGATCGGCGGCGGGTGCCGACATCGCTGGAGTCCAGGACAGGTAAGTGTCCTAATATTAAAAGTCAGCAGCTACTGTATGTGTAGCTGCTGACTTTTAATTTTTTTTTTTAGCCCGGACCTCCGCTTTAACAGCACGCACCACATGTAGAGAGTGCAATGGTTTTTCCTCCAGTGAGGAGGTCTGAGAATAAAAAGAAGGTAACATAATATTGTCATTGAGACTAAAGCACCACCTTATCCTGGTGCAATCTCAAGTATGGCTCTTTACAAGAAAGAGCTGCCAACCTCGAAACTTTTCTGGCTGGAGTGAAGGCAAAAAGTGAGACTAGTTTTCTAGTTAAAAGAACCAAAGGAATCTCCCTACGAGGTTCAAAAAATGCTGCTTCTGCAGCACTGACAAAACCAAATTAAAATCCCATAGACAGGGAGGCAATCTAACCGGTGGTAAAAGCCGAGTTACCCCTTGTAGACAAGTCCTGATCAAGGAGTGAGAAGTCAAAGGCCTCTGAAAATATATAGACAAGGCAGACACCAGTCCTTTTGATTGTAGTCAAAGCCAGCTTCTAGTGTACTTCTGCTTAAAGAAAGGCTATTATTCCACCAATCACATATTTGCAGGGATGCCATTTTCTGACCTCACACCACACAATGTAAGGCTTCCAGACCCTGTGATAAATCTTCCTGGTGACTATCTTTCTAGCATTTACCATTGTAGACAACACAGGGCCCGAAACCCCAGGATCTCTCAATACCGTGGCTTCAATAGCCATGCCGTCAACTTAGCATATGTAAATTCGGGTGGAATATAGGACCCTGAGAGAGTAGATCGGGTCGGACCGGAAGCTGCCAAGGCCTGTCTGCCGTTAAGCTCATTATCTCTGGGTAGCAAGGCCTCCTGGCCCAATCTGGTGCCACTAGAATGACTGTCACCACCTCCTCTCAAGTTTTGCGCAAGAGTTGCAGTAGCAGAGAGATTGGGGGAAAGGCATAAATCAAGGAGAACTGGGCTCATGGAATCACCAGAGCACCTACTCCTATAGCCAAAGGATCCCCTGCTCGGGACACAAATTGCTGGACCTTGTTGTTGAATCAGGATGCCAGTAGATCCACCTCTGGTGTACCCCAGCGCAGGCAAATTTCCTGAAACACTTCAGGGTGCAACGACCACTCTCTCGGGTGTATCTGTTGGCTGAAAAAGTCCGCCTTTCAATTTCCCACGCCTGGGATGTGAACTGCAGAGAGTCTTGCATCTTCCTTGTGTACCAACTGACTTAGTGCCACCCTGATGGTTGACATAAGCCACTGCCATGGCCTTATCGGTCTGTACCCTTACCATGTAGTCCTGCAACCTGGATGTCCAATACCTCATAGCTAGCCGAATGGCTCGTAGCTCTAGGAGGTTGATGGGCAATATCTGCTCCACCAAGGACCATCTCTCCTGGACCGTGGAGTCCCCCATGACCATTCCCCAGCCAATAAGACTGGCATCTGTGGACACAATCTTCCAAGACACTGGAAGAAAAGATCTGCCCTGAGACAGATTCTGGTTTACTAACCACCAGACAAGACTCCATCGAGCCCTGGGAGTTAAGGACATGGAGGAATCCAAAGTCTGCAACTGTCTGTTCTACTCTGCCAGGATGTTGCGCTGAAGCGCCCTGGAGTGAAACTGCATAGGGAACTGCCTCAAAAGAGGCTACCATCTTCCCTAGCAGACTCACACAGAGGTGAACTGAAGAGTGTTGCTGATCTCAGCGGTAAGAGTACCTGACTGAACTGGGTCTAGGAAGGATTTCCCCACATACATGACCCAACCCCTACTTTCCACCGAGACTCATCTCTGAGCAAGAGGTCATCCAGGTATACTATTATTAGGACCCCTCGTGACCTTAGAAGGCCCAGCACTGGAGCCAGAATCTTTATGAAGATTCGGGGAGCTATTGCGATCCGGAACGGCAGAGCCAGAACTGGTAGTTTCGTTCTTCTATCGCAAAACGCAAAAAAATCTCTGATGAGGTAGCAAAATTGGCACATGCAAATATGCACCCTTGATGTCTATTGATGCAAAAAAAAAAATCTACATCCTGGAACGAGGCAATCACTGAGCAGATTGACTCCATGCGGAACGGCCGTACCGCAAGATATTGGTTTTAGGGCCTTGAGACCTAGAATAGGCCTTACCTCCCCGCTTGGCTTCGGGACCATGAATAGGCCCTCTCGGTTGTTGGCACTTCTGCAATAACGCTTGCAGGATCAAGTGGTCTAGTGCATGAAACAAACATCCCCTCTTTACCGGATCTGTAGAAATCTTAGAGATCTTAAGCCTGGAAATCCAGCTTGTATCCATGGGACACTGTGGTGATAACCCACTTGTCCTGGACCAGCGCTTCCCATACACTTGCAAAGTTTAACAACCTTCTCCCCCCCCCCCCCCCCCAACAGTGGGGGCGTCCCTTTACAAGGACTGGGTCCGTGGCATCTTCTGCCTTGACCCTGCTGGTTACCTCTGGATCCAGACCCTTGTGTCAGTGGAGACCTCCTAGGTCCAGTAAAATCAGAGGAACCAGAAGCTGAACTGACAAAGGAGGGACGCTTGACCCTTTTTTTTTTTAACCCGGCAGCAGTCAAGGCCTTCCCCAAATAGGCGTTTGCCAAGAAAGGGGAACCCTGTTAGAAATTTTCTTACGGGGGAGTTCAGCTGATCAGGTCCTTAGCCACAAAAACCTGCGCATGCGCACGGATAATAGAGCCAACCAGGATATTTGCTGTATTGAGGCTTTAAAAACATCCACAGCAAAACAGAGCCTGAGCTCCTTATCCGGCTCTTCCTCTCCACTGGGTCTCTCAGCCTGATCTTTTAAGGCTTGGCATACCCCAAACGCTGCTATAGCAGGTTGGATGGCAGAGCCAGCCAAGGAAAAAAGAGTCCTATAATGACTACAGTCCCTTTTCTGAAGGTTCCTTAACACCTGAGCATTATCAACAGGTCAGGTCAGGGATTTTTCCATAGGGATGTGACTGCTGCATCGACAGTCGGTACTCCCCCCTTCTCAAAAAGCTTTCCTACATAGGATATACCACAGAAAACGCTTTAGAAGGAAAAAACAATCTGTCCGGGTGCACCCAGACAGCATATATCACAGTCTCAAGGAGAGGGTGCAAGGGGAACCCCTGCGTACCTTGTGGTGTTTTAATGACCCAAGGGAGGTAATCCGAATGCTGTACATACCTTTTGTGTAAGTGCCTGGATCAGCAGCCTTTGAGATAGAGAGGCAGGTGTCCTTGGGGATTCTTCTGGCTCAGGACTTTCTGAAGCAGAAGTGTCTGCAAAGGAATCGGCCCGACCCCCTGTAGTTACTTCCTCTCCCTCATCAACCCATTCTCGCTCCAGAATTGGAGGGTTAGGGGAAGGAGACCTGTCCCGCTTTTTATCCTGTGTGGTAGAAGCAATCATACCAGCAATCCTGGCTTCTAAGCCCAGCAAGGGTGCCGACAGGTCATCTTTAGTAACAACTGTGAGGAAAACAGATGAGGGGTCAGCTACAATACTAGACAGCCTCAGCGGCTCAGATTGTCCAGTCTCTTCTGGTCTCTCAGGGGAGGCAATGGCGGCAGTGGTACGACTAGCCTCAGCAGGGGCTGTGGTAACACACCTGTGCCTCTAACCTTATTACAGGAAGCGGTGCTCCCCCCAGTGTGCTTCTTGGAAGCCATGGCTGCTAGTTCATGCACTGCTTAGCCAACCTCCCCCAACTCCGCTTCCTGCCTAGCTGCCCACCCCCAGACTTACGTGCCACCAGGAGGATTTTTAGCCTGGTCCCCAGCACTGTCCACCAGCCATCTCGTGCTGCAGAAACTTATGGCGACTTCCTGATATCCCTGTGGGGAATCGCACTAGGGTTGCCACCTCATCCCTTTAACCCCGAACACATATGAATTACACAGTTCTGAGGCTAATTTAATACAGATAATGCACCAAGTGAGTTTAATTACCACCTTAATCAGGCACAGAACCTGGGTAATTAATAGGTGTTCGGTTTTAAAGGGAAGAGGTGGCAACCCTAGATCACACGTGCATGCCCTGCGATCGTCCCACTCACATAGTGAAAGGACAGCTTAGTACCAGCGCAGGCTCCCCCTGGTGGCAGCTTCACAGGAATTGCAGGCAAGACCCAAGAATGACTGGCCTTTCTAACCAAGCCTTCTGGTGGTGAGTGCAGGCAAAAGGAGGGAAATTTTAAAACAGCTTTTTCCTATATTTGCAGGCAGCTGGGTTCAGTAACATTATCCTCATAGGGATTACTCACCATTCCCGCTGCATGGCATGGAGGAGACTGCAGGCCCAGCCTTCACCCATCATGGTGGGCTTTGTCTCAAAGATCTTCAAGGACTGGGTACCCTATAGTATGACGGTCCACTCCCTTGGACCTGTACAGCACCCTGCAGGAGTACCTTGGTTTTGGAATCCCAGGCTTTCATGTACGCAGGGTCCAGCGCCATGTGTGGTCGCATTACAGGCAAAACCTTGTAATATTCTTCTGTCTTCTTAGCGAGGCCCGGGTACCATTTATCTCAGCTTTAATAGCTGTTTGAAATGGATCCGGTACTGATTCTAAAAGGAACCTGTGTGGGAACCAGCATAAAAGCTCCACAGGTCTGTAGAAGTGACCATCCACCTTCAAGACACTGGCGGAAAAACTGAAGTTCTCCCGGTATGGGAGGGACACTCACTTTTGTTGCCAGTGGTTTAGACATTAAAGGCTGTGTTGAGTTATTTTTAGGAGACAGCAAATTATACAAGCTGCACGTTCACTACTTTACATTGCAGCATATTTTGTGAGATATTGTATATGTATGTGTGTATTAGAGCTGCACGATTCTGGCCAAAATGAGAATCATGATTTTTTTGCTTAGAATGAAGATCACGATTCTCTCACGATTCTCGTGGCGTAATATATTAAATATACAAAAAAAAATGGGCTAACAGCACTGTTTAGGTTTTTGAAAGGGGTCATTTTTCCAAAAAAATTGCGTTTAAAAGTCTGCTGCGCAAACAGCATGTGGCATAAAATATTGCATCAACCGCCATCTTATTCTCTAGGGTCTCTGCTAAAAAAAAAATATATAATGTTTGGGGGTTCCAAGTCATTTTCTAGCACAAAATAATGGATTTTTATTTGTAAACAGCAAGTGTGAGGAAAGATTTAGTCTTTAAATGGTTAAACAAAACATCTATACAAGGGGAGTTCATTCAGAGTTCAATGAAGTAACTCTTATCAATGATGACTCAGAAGTTGGCTGTATGCCCAGACTTGGCTGTTCCCCTGAGACTCAAGCCGCTCTGACTTCAAAAGACTTCAGGCACTCTATTATTACTGTCAAATTGCGCTGATTCGCCCCCCAAGTCAGACTCCTTTTAACTGCACTGAAAATCGCGGCAATGCCCAATTGAGATCGCAGGGGGGGGGGTAGATCGAGATCGCGATCTTCATACCATTAATCGTGCAGCTCTAGTGTGTGTGTATGTATATATATATATATATATATATATATACACACACACACTGTATATAATTTTTTTTATATATATTGTATATGTCACATATAGTCCTACTGTGTAATTCAAGGAGGACGGGCCTAATGGCACATCATTGGGAGGCCTGCCCACTGAACCTGGAAGAGCTGGTGGGCCTCTTGCTGACATCAGAGATAACATGGTGGCTCGGGAACAAGCAGTGACAGGGCATAAGGGGATCTCAGCAGGACAACACTGGATGGGTGAGTATCTGAAATGTGAAGCACTAACCTCCCGGTGAGCGGGGGTAAACACAGGAAAAATAATTTCCCCGAGCCTGCCATAGTGCAAACCACCCTCTGGACATGCTCCTAAGGTCTCTGCTCCAGGAAAGAGACAGCAGATATCCAGCCCACCATTGCTCTCACAAAGGAGAGGAGGCTCCAGAACACACCCCCCCCCCACCCATTGGGTAGGATGGTCACCTAACCTAAAAAACAAAATAGATACGGCCAAACCTTCCCTCTGCACATACAGTCAGGTCCATAAATATTGGGACATCAACACAATTCTAATCTTTTTGGCTCTATACACCACCACAATGGATTTGAAATGAAACGAACAAGATGTGCTTTAACTGCAGACTTTCAGCTTTAATTTGAGGGTATTTACATACAAATCAGGTGAACGGTGTAGGAATTACAACAGTTTGTATATGTGCCTCCCACTTTTTAAGGGACCAAAAGTAATGGGACAATTGGCTGCTCAGCTGTTCCATGGCCAGGTGTGTGTTTATTCCCTCATTATCCCATTTACAAGGAGCAGATAAAAGTTCCAGAGTTCATTTCAAGTGAGCTATTTGCATTTGGAATCCGTTGCTGTCAACTCTCAATATGAGATCCAAAGAGCTGTCATTATCAGTGAAGCAAGCCATCGTTAGGCTGAAAAAACAAAACAAATCCATCAGAGAGATGGCAAAAACATTAGGTGTGGCCAAATCAACTGTTTGGAACATCCTTAAAAAGAAAGAACGCACCGGTGAGCTCAGCAACACCAAAAAATCCAGAAGACCACGGAAAACAACTTTGGTGGATGACAAAGAATTCTTTCCCTGATGAAGAAAACACCCTTCACAACAGTTGGCCAGATCAAGAACACTCTCCAGGAGGTAGGTATATGTGTGTCAAAGTCAACAATCAAGAGAAGACTTCACCAGAGCGAATACAGAGGGTTTACCACAAGATGTAAACCATTGGTGAGCCTGAAAAACAGGCCAGATTAGGGTTTGCCAAATAACATCTGTAAAAGCCTTCACAGTTCTGGAACAACATCCTATGGACAGATGAGACCAAGATCAACTTGTACCAGAGTGATGGGAAGAGAAGAGTATGGAGAAGGAAAGGAACTGCTCATGATCCAAAGCATACCACCATATCAGTGAAGCATGGTGGTGGTAGTGTCATGGTGTGGGCATATGTGACTGCCAATGGAACTGGTTCTCTTTTATTTATTGATGATGTGACTGCTGACAAAAGCAGCAGGATGAATTCTGAAGTGTTTTGGGACAATATTATCTGCTTATATTCAGCCAAATGCTTCAGAACTCATTGGACGGCGCTTCACAGTGCAGATGGACAATGACCTGAAGCATACTGCGAAAGCAACAAAAGAGTTTTTTAAGGGAAAGAAGTGGAATGTTATGCAATGGCCAAGTCAATCACCTGACCTGAATCCGATTGAGCATGCATTTCACTTGCTGAAGACAAAACTGAAGGGAAAATGCCCCAAGAACAAGCAGGAACTGAAGACAGTTGTAGTAGAGGCCTGGCAGAGCATCACCAGGGATGAAACCCAGCGTCTGGTGATGTCTATGCGTTCCAGACTTCAGGCTGTAATTGACTGCAAATGATTTGCAACCAAGTATTAAAAAGTGAAAGTTTGATTTATGATTGTTAATCTGTCCCATTACTTTTGGTCCCTTAAAAAGTGGGAGGCACATATACAAACTGTTGTAATTCCTACACCGTTCACCTGATTTGGATGTAAATACCCTCAAATTAAAGCTGAAGGTCTGCAGTTAAAGCACATCTTGTTCGTTTCATTTCAAATCCATTGTGGTGGTGTATAGAGCCAAAAAGATTAGAATTGTGTCGATGTCCCAATATTTATGGACCTGATTGTAGCATCCGGGGAGGACCTAGCACGACCTTGGTTCCTAAAGTCACAGCTCCACCATAGCGAGGGAAACACAAAGGCCATGATGGAAGTGCTCTGTTTTTAAAGTGTTGCTGCAGTGTTTCCTGGGAAAAGGCGAGGAGCTACACTCTCTCCACGTGCTGTCCTGAAAGACGATTTGGGAAAAATAACCCAGACGTGTGTGATCTGCTTTAACTCTTAAAACAAGTTCACAGATTGTGTTAACCCCTTGACTGCTATGACATGCTACATATCGGAACGCCTTACAAAATCCTGATTTCTCATCTGCTGCTGGAACAAAATCCAATTGGGCTGAATGCTTCTCATTCATTCAATGCAAGCTTTGTATTAGCTGAAGTGGGCGCAAACAATCTCCAACTCAGAGGAGGAGAGAATCAAAGGAAGACTTGAATTTTTTGATTAACCACTTGCCATCCAGGCCAATTCTGACACTTCGCTCCTACTTGTAAAAATATTCTTTTTTCTTTAACTAGAATATTACTAAGACCCCTTTCACACTGAGGAGCTTTACAGGCACTATTTAGATAAAAATAGCACCTGTAAAGTGCCTCAAACGTCACTCCCCATCCATCCCAATGTGAAAGCCGGAGTGCTTTCACACTGGGGCAGTGCGCTTGCACGTTACAAAAAGTCCTGCAAGCCGCATCTTTGGAGCAGTGCAGTAATATACTGCTCCGCCCCTGCCCATTGAAAACAATGGGGTAGCGCTTCCGAAGCGGCTATACACCGCCTTGGAAGCACGGAGAGCGAGCACTTTTAACCCCGTTTGGGGGTGTTAAAAGTGCACTGCTCCCGCAGCGGCGCTGTAACAGCAGTAAATCCCCGATGTGACTAGCAGGGATTTACCGCTAACACCCCACCACCCCCAGTGTGAAAGTGCCCTTAGAATCCCCAAACATTATATTTTTTTTTTTTAGCAGTGACCGTATAGAATAAAATGGTGGGTGTTGCAATTTTTTAAGGTCACATGGTATTTGCACATCGTTTTTTCAAACGCAATTTTTTTGGGAAAAAAAAACCCAAAACACTTTCATGAATTAAAAACAAAACATTACAGTTAGCCCAATTTTTTTTGTATAATATGAACGATGATGTTAAGCCGAGCAAATAGATATCTAACATGTCAGACTTTAAATATTCGTAAGAGACTCTTTAAACTTCTTTACAGGTTATCAGTTTAGAGTTACACAAGAGGTCTGGTGCTAAAATTATTGCTCTCACTCTGACGTTCGCAACAATACCTCACATGTGTGGTGCGATCACCGTTTACATATGCATGCGGGAGTAATGTAAGCATTGGCGCGGTGACGCTTTAAATTTTTATTTATTTTATACGATTTTTTTTTTTTTTACTTTTTTGCTTTCACAGCGGATGAACATCCCTTGTGACAGCATGAGCCGCGGCAGCTCCTCTTTATAGGTCCTCTGTCCTCCCATGCAGCCATTCAGACAAAGATCGGTCTGATAGGCTGCTTTCCTGGCTGCCAGGTAAACAAATGGGTAGAACCAGAAGTGACAAACTACTTGTCACTCCTGATTTCCAGGGTCACAATGAGAGGGGAACGTCAGTTCCTCTCTCTGTATAGGGCAGCAGGGGGCGGACCCCCTTCTGCCACCCACAGAAGTGATTGAGTGGCTAAATAGCCACTCAGATCACTTCTACAAAAAAAGAGAATCGCCAGCAGAAAAGATCGATATGAGGATTACATAGTAGGTGAGGTTGAAAAAAGACACAAGTCCAACTAAGCCCAAGGGATGATATAGGTGCAGGCATCATCCTGGTATAACCACTGAAACCCAAGGATGTCCATGAAAAAAAAACAAAACAAAACAAAAAACCACACACAACACAAGACTTCCTCTGAATGGCTGAGAAGCGCTTAGCCCAACTTATTTTTGTGTCGGCAGCAGACATGAAGTCTCCCAGACCTGTATTAACCTGTGCAGGGACATGCAGCATGCTTAACATTTCAACACAAAGTGCTGACAGTTTTACTCTACTACAGGCTGTGTGTACAAGGCATCACACCACAAAACTACACAATCTCATCTTATGCAGTGAAAAATGCATGGTGTTGGTAGGAACATTTACCATGATTTTAAAGGGATAAATTTATATAAAAATAAAATAAAAGCACATCTTTTTTGAAGGTGAAAAATGTGCATTTATTTTTATCAGGAGCCTCGGTGTAAAGCATTGTACCCGTGATCAGCAGATCACAGGTACAATCCCCGGCTCCTGCAGACTTGTCCGTGTATCGGTTTGGCTGTACATCGTACGAGCAGGCATTTACTGAATGACAGGTTGATTCAGGCTGGATTCACACCATTGCGGTGCGAATTCCAGCCTGTCTGCTGCTGAGAAGGGGCGGAGCCGCCATTCGGCGGCTCATGTCCGTTCTCGCAGCGCATCAGCTGCTCGG
>BLSH010173313.1:91716-108978 GCA_018402905.1 Glandirana rugosa
TCACAGTTTTTACAGGCGACGTTATAGCGTCATGGAGATTTTTAGCGTCTAGCGGCCGGAATGATCATTTTTTATTTATTTTTGGGGTCTTTACTTAAGAGTGGTAGGTATTTGCACCGGTGAAAACGCGTTTGGTTAGTTATTTGCGGTTAACGCTAAAAAATAAATAAAAAAAATAGTGTTTATACTTCTTCTTATATTTAGCCGGTTTTGGCCACCTTTCTTTTACAAAAAAATATATATATAAAAAAAAAAAAAACCTAAAGTTAAAAATCGTTTTTCATTCTTTAAACCCAAAAAAACGTTTTACCAGCGAGAAGAAAACAAATATCGCCACTAGTCTTTCTTTCTTTTGGTGGTATTTGATCCCCTCTGTGTCATTTCTGATCACCGCTATAAACAAAAGAAGAGCGACCATTTTGCAAAAAAACCCAAATTTCTTACTTTTTGCTAAAAATTGAAATCCAAAAAAAAAAAAAATATATATATAAAAAAACATTTTCTTTCCACCGGTTTTGGCCGATTTATATTCTTCTTCATATTTGTGATAAAAAAAATAAATAAAAAATCGCAATTGGCGTTTATTGATTGGTTTGCGCAAAAGTGGCCACGTTTATGGATGGTGAGAATTCATTTCTGGGGTTTTTATTTATTTTTTACTAGTAAGGCCGGCGATCTGCGATTTTTAGAGGTACTGCGATATTGCAGCGGACATTTTTGACACTTTTTTGGGACCAATGACATTTATACAGCGATCAGAAATTTAAATGTCCACTGATTACTGTATAAATGTCATTGGCAGTGAAAGGGTTAACCTGCAAGGGGAGATCTAGGGGTTAACTGTGTTCCCTGGGTGTGTTCTAACTGCGGGGGGGGTTGGGCTACCATGGGCATGAGAGATCTAACTGACCCCAGTGCCAAGGATCAGTAGATCTCCCATGCCCCCACTATTTGCCTGTGGCCGCTCATCACGGCTCGCCGGCGGACATCGGGTCCGCCCGAGCCGCGGGCACACTCATTAGGAGTGCGGCAGGCACGCGCCCCCTAGCAGCCATTCGCAGATCGCCGCCATTTTACGGCGATTCGTGGCCAGCGTCCACACTGCCGCCGTAAATAGACGGTAGGCAGCGTGGAACTGGTTAAGCATGGTCAACTCAAGTTTGACTTCCTGTGAAGTGGAAGTCCGCCCTAACACTAAAATCACTGCATCTACAGCCATTCACGATCAACACAAACCTATCTAGCCCTGTAAAGAAGAAATCTGTATATTTACATACCTTTTTTGAAGCTGACCCGATCCAGCGCTGAGCTGTCACCTGCGGCTTCTCTGTGTAGGCGGGTGCAGAGGACAAATCAGACAATGGAAGCCCCATAGTAAGTCTATGAGTGATGTCACTCCCCATCATTTCACAGCCGAGCAGAGCTTCCGCCGCTGGAGATCGGATCGACTTCAGAAAAGGTATATATACTGATTTTTTTTTTTTTTCTTTACAGGGTTAGATAGGTTAGTGTTAGATTGTGGATGTCTGTAAATGCAGGGATTTTAGTGTTCGGGTGGACTTATCCTTTAACTATCACCACCAGTACTGGGTGCCATCTCGTCTTCAACAGCAGCAGAGGTCAATCACTCAGCTGATGCAGCAAAGCAACTGTTTACAGTCTTTACACTCCCAAGTACAGATTATGCAAGGCTGTACTTGGAGCAAAGATAGGTAATGTTGTAAGGGGGAGCGAGTGTGAACAGCAAAAGCCCTCAACAATCAGACACTTCCAGAAGTGTTTTGCCACTTCTCACTGTTGCCACCTTAAAGCAGTAGTAAACTCTCCTTGGGCAACTGCACGCCATGTAAAAGTAGTATACAATGACTTATAAGTAGGTGGCTTTGAAAGTATTTCAACCTGTGCCATTTAGGAAATATTGCCTGATGTTTCTTTAAAGAACATCACTTCCCCCACAAGCGTCTTGTCCCCAGTTGAGTGTACACACAGCATGCCATCAGTCTGCATTTTCCACGCTGTGCCTCTGTCAGAACTCTCACAGAATTGCAATGCTGTGGAGTTATGCTGACCATACATAACTTTGTTAAACACCCCATGTGACTAGATACATCGCAGGGAGGAAGGGGACTGCACATTCTATTGGCAGGTTTTACATGGAGGGAAAAAAAGGACTTGGTTCTCTTATTGTGCGTGCAAGATTCTGTCCATTACATACTAGAAAAGGGCAGAAATACAAACACGGGAGGGATGGGGAGGCAACTGCAAAAATGGCAGCAGCATTGGCCAGCACAGAGAAATAAAACAAGCTGCACCAACCCCGAAAAAAAAAAAAAAAAAAAAAAAGGGTGTGTGTTTACACATGCAAATCAGTAGTCTTATGCTTGCTGGGGAATTTTTATTTTTTATGTTTACTACCGCTTTAAAGAAGTTCAAGGTGATCAGGTCCCTTTAATAAATCTTGATTAGGACATGATTTTCAAAATAACAAGCACGTTCACTATTTCCATCAAGGGTTGCAGGAGAACATGGTATAAAGATCCCTGTAGTGATTTAAATTTCTGTACTAGACACTTAGGGTAGAGATGAAATTTATTTTTGCTTGAATTGGAGAACAAGTATACTGGAAAAGGATGATAACCCCAGGGCCCGTCCATTCACAGGCAATTACTTCAGCAGAACCTGCTACAGATCAAATCTGGATTTCATTGAGATATTAGGAATATAACTCCTTTCCTATAAATAGTTACAAGGGTAGGGTTAAAACAGAGTTCCAGCTTCTGAAAAAAAAAAAAAAAGTCAGCAGCTACAAATACTGTAGCTGTTGACTTTTAATATATGGACACTTACCTGTCCAGCAATCCCATGATGTCAGGCGCAGGCATTGCAACTCAGGGAAACCGGCAGTGAAGCCTTCAGACTTCACAGGGTGCTTTAATGGTTAAGACCTATTTTCAATTTAGCCTGGAACTCCGCTTTAATAGAGTATTGCATTAAAATACATGTGATGTCCAAAAACCCCAAAAGTCTGGAGGTGTCCAGGCAGCCTTTTACAAACTAAGCATCCTAGGTTTTGTTGGCACACAGGGTGATCCTAAATAAACCTGGTCACATCTCCCAAAAAAAAAAAAAATTATACAGCCAGCTGCAGTAGAAGCTGCCGAATACTTACATCACCAGCGGGCAGCAAGTAAAATCTTTGTGGCCTTTATAAGCTCTGGGCACCAGTGCTGCAAAACATTTGAGTAACAGGCGGTATGTCCCCCACTGGGCACTGTGGTGCCTCCTGCTGGCTGCTACGTTACTACATAGTAGTGACCTGAAGGTAGCAGGGAGGAAAAAAACAAAACAAAACACAGTTTACACTGTAGGGGGACACAAATAGTGAACACTTGTAGTAGTACTGGTTTCCTAGAAGACTATAGGGTACAATTCCTCTTCACTGGAGCGGTATTTGGCAGTGCTTGTAGCAGAGAGGGCTAGGGCTGCCAATCATGTTCCAGAAGCTACAACTGTGGTGAATGGGCACTATGCAGCTTGAGGTAAGGGTAACATTCCCCTTGAGTCTCCTTTCACACTTGTACAACTTGATAGTCCCGCGATTTTTATGTGACTTGAAGCAATGCCTGTGCAATCCTGAGGTCTATGGACCTCAAGTCGCATCAAAGTCAGACCAAAGTAGTACAGGGACTACTTTGAAATCACACAGATATGAATACTACTCATTGAAAATCATGGGGTACGACTTTGCAGTCGATAGGGGCAGGACAGGTCACACAGGTGTGAAAGGGGCCTAAAGGCTGGGTTCACAATTATGGGAATTGGATGCGTGCCTCTCCGCATCTAATTCACATGACTGGAGACGATGACCGCCTCTCAATGGCGCCGGTTCACACACCTCCGGGTGGCTGTGGTCTGCATTGGAAAAGGGTCCTGTGCATCTTTGGCTCAGTTTCAGGTCTGAATTCAG
Source organism: Glandirana rugosa (assembly GCA_018402905.1). Taxonomy (NCBI): domain Eukaryota; kingdom Metazoa; phylum Chordata; class Amphibia; order Anura; family Ranidae; genus Glandirana; species Glandirana rugosa. The sequence continues at coordinate 95,684 of BLSH010173313.1, forward strand.
GAAAAAATTTGGACCCGATTCACTCCTGAAAACGGTGAACAGGGACGCACCTGACCCCCTGCTGCGAGCGGTGCTTAGAGTGAACCGAGCCTAAATGGAAAAAACATTTTTAGGATGGGAATGTAATTCGGGTCAGGTTACCTTTCATTTCACAGGGCAACAGTCTACATTGATATTGGATCTGAATGCAAGCATTCTTACAAACAAAAAAAGTGAAAGAAGTCATTCCCACAACACATATATAAAACAAAAACAAAGTTTATATTTCTCCATTCTGCAGCAGCAGACAGGTTAGGGGGGAAAAAAAGGTGCTCTAAGTGTCCAGGTAAGGGAAAGCATCCTGTTTGAGGAGGGAGCATTTCACCAGCACAGCATTTTAGCACCCACTAGGAAAGTCTCTTCTCTCCTTGGTAAAATTAGCAAGTCCAAAACAGATCAGCAATATACACTCCGAGGTGACATTTGGGGGGACAGCAGAAGGATCTTGCAGTATATGCAGCTGGTGTTGGGAAGGAATTACTCTTGGGTTTGGGAATCCAGAGCCTTCCCCTAAATTCACTCGGCACAAGTCCATAAATTTTTCTGTGTTATTTGACAAGCGGTCGGGTTTTGTCATCATCACTGCACTGGTGGGCTTTATATTTTTTAACTTCTGCCATGTACTGTGCCCAAGCCCCTCCTTTCTGTACAACAACCTGTAAAAAAAAAAATAAAAATGATTAGTATATTTACAGTGAGGCACAATTATTAATTTTTAAAACAAGGTATAATAAAAGGGGTCTCCCTTAGAAGATCCATAGGGTTGTATTAAAGCTGGATATAAATGGTAAAAAAAAAAAAAAAAAAAAAAAAAGGGAAGGATTCCCCCAGCCACACAAGGAAGGTGGATGGAGAAAGCCTCACTGCTGCAACATTGTATTCCGACAGCTGGACTCTCCACTGTTAGAATACACTGATCAGCGGCCACAGCTGGTGGTCAATGAAAGTGTTCCAACACGGCCACTCAAAAAAAAGTCAATGATCAACTTCTATCAAACAGGGAGGACCACACACAGATCAAAATTCAATCTGTACCCAAGTTAAAGGATAAGTTTATCTTTTGACAAAAAAATAAATTGATGCACTTTTTTTGCAGGTAACAAAAAAGGTGCAGTTATTTTTTGTTGCAGGAGCCTGTAGGCATTGTAAAGCATTGCACCGGGGGGAGGAGGAGGAGGGAGGAGGGAGGAGGGAGGAGGCTATTCCTCACCCACTAGCTGTCACCCACTAGGGGAAGCGGAAGCCGGTTCTTTCATAACATGTTACACCCTGAACACGGGTGTAACATGTTGAGGTGAACTTATCCTTTAAAGAGGTTGTCTACCCAATTTTACTACTTTTACCTACAGGTAAGCCAATAAGGCTTACCTGTAGGTAAAATGAATATCCCCTAAACCTGTACGGTTTAGGAGATCTTCCCTCTCCAAAATGCTTTGGAGTTACAGCGCATGCGCCGCATATGTCTCGGCAATAGGGGCGGACATTGCCGGAGTGATGTCTCGCGGCTCCGGCAGGTCACAGCGCCGGAGGAAGATGTCCGCTCCCACAGAGCGGACCAAGCAGCCCAGTCGGATCTTCGTTTCAAGGTAAGCATTTCATAATGAGCTAGTATGTTGTGCATACTAGCTCATTATGCTATTGTCTTGCAGGCTCTTTTTTTTTTTTCTCTCCCCCAAATGGGTAGACAACTATGTTAAGGCAAACCGATTCAGTTCTTTTAGGCTGGATTCCCACCATTGCCATGCAAATTCTAGCCCGTTTGCTGCCGAGAAGGACCGGAGCCGTCGTTTGGAGACTCCTGTCCATTCTCGCAGCGCAGCAGCTGCCCGAGGGAGGGGCCGCGAGCAGGGAGAAAGAGCACTGTTCAATGCAGAACACATCTCCGTGTTAGATTCGTTCCCATTGAACATAATGGGCTGGGAATTCGCACCGCATTGCACAGAAAATGCACAGGTTTTCTGTGCAATGCGGAGTGCGAATGCACCGCACCTATGTGAACCTGACACATTGAAAACAATGTGTTTTCAAGGTGTCCTGCGAACTGGATGCGGTGTAAGTCGCATCCAATTCGCATAGGTGTGAACCCAGCCTTAAGGAAAGCTGATTTTCAGCAAAATTTGTTTACTAGCAGATTCGTGCCCATTCATGAAGGGAGTATCCCGGAGTGGGTGCAGCCTGTTGATTAATAGTTTGTGGATTTTTTCATAGAAGAGATTCCAATTCTATTATGGGTAAGTGTTAAGGAATGTTGCAATAAATTAGATTTTAAATAGCAAAAGAGAGCAAACAGAACAAGTATCAAGGAGGTACTTGCAAAATAAAGGACACGAGTAATTATGGTTTATAAACTCTCAAGCAGTCAAAAACACAGAGACCCTGCAGCAATGCCCAGAGTAATGTTGACTTTTGGTGTGGTTGTACCTTTCGGGAGACAAGGGCTGCCCCTATGTTACCCTGCTCACAATTCTATGCTGCTATAAAAATGTCCCATAGTTAGATACAAGTTTCACGTTAGGGGCCACACTATTCAGAGGTGCCTTGATTCAGTGTGTGGCTAAACATATAATGCAAGATTGTTTGCAGTGCCACGATGACAGCTTCCGTGCACATGCAGGAGTGACCTCATCTTGGCCCGGCCAACGGGATAGACACCCAGAAGCCGCTGCTGTGGAGCTCCTGGAACACTGGAGAACAGGTGAGTAAAGTTCCATTTAGTAGTTAAAATAGTGTTTTTTTTTATTTTTATCAGGTAGGAAGGTTTACTGAATAATGCACAGAATGGTAATACTAAGCCACAGTCAGTAGTTAAAGTAGTTTTTTTCCTTTTGCAGATTAGCTGGAAAGTATGCTGGGGAAATTTTGTACAGCTTTTATACATTTTCTTTTGTATTGCAACAAAAAAAACCTGCAAGTATTTATTGGACTTCCTGGATCAGACAGTATGAATACAATGACCCTCAGAGGAGATCAGGCAGTAACATTCTGCATCATATCCAGGTAATGCCATGACACAAAAATTAACACTTCTCAGTCACCCTATTGGGGTTTTACAAGTATTAGGTACACTGGTTCCCACATTCCAACCTGTTCTTGCAAATATGAATCATGGACATGCAAAATAGAAGCTTCTTACCTCCTCCTCATCCGTCTTTGGCTTCTTGGCTACCAGGCCAGTCTTCAGGGCCAGCTTTGCCCCTCCTCTACGCCTGCCCACCTGGGGGTGGAAGGAACAGAAGACTGCAACCGTTATACGAGCCCTTGCAGCCTCTCTGAGTCCCTCTATATGACAGAATATAAGGGAGGCCTCAGTTAGACAGGCACAAGACACTCCCCAACTGCAAGAAACCAAACAACTCTCCACACTCCCTTCTATACATCCCAGTTGTGGGGTGCTAAAGCTGAATATGAGAACAGGGACTCTCAATTTGCATGCACACAACTATATACACATCTGTCAAACAAACCCAAGCTTACACCTTTGTTTTAAAAGTCCATAATGTGATGAACCTAGCACTTCTTAAATACATATGCTATACCCCCCCGCCCCACACTAGAATTTTGCCCTGGACTGCCTAACTTGGCTATTACTAAAAATCAGGAATGGGCTTGGGCGTGTTCGGAACCGAACGTACCCGAGCCCGCCAGGAAGTTTGCACTGTGCCACGCTAATCACAGGCAGTGAAATATTTCCCGATCGCTGCAGCCGCACATCGGGAAATGCTTCACTGCCTGTGATTAGCGCGGCACAGCGCAAGCTTCCTGGCAGGCTCGGAACACCTGCAGTTCTGAACACGCCCAAGCCCATCCTTACTAAAAATGAACCAAAACTGTGGCCGCTTACCGCATTGCTAATTGACCATCCAGGCTCCTGTGGAGGAACAAGTAGTACTATCCTGTGCTCCACAAGCGCTAGCATTCAATGTACCTGAGGAAGCAAACTAACCGGCTAACAAATGGGTGAGATGAAAGAAGATTGGTCAAAATTTGAACATTAACGATTAAGGTACATATTCCACGCTTTTTTTTAGGGTGTAACATGTTCCAGCATCTGCAACCTCTTCCCCATCCCCCCTTTCCGGTGACAGCGGGCAGGGCATCCTCTCCCTGCACCCGGGGGTCACAATTTGAACACAGTGCAGCCGAACAGGGCTTCGCCCACACTGCCGCATCATTCATAGTTTCTTATGAATGGACTACAAGTACAATCATCCAATGCGGCTAACAGCTTGTAGTTCTTAACCACTTTAAGACCGAGCCTCTTTTTGGAGTTTGGAGGTTATCAGTTAAAAACAGTTTTTTTTGCTATAAAATTACTTAGAACCCCCAAACATTATATATATATATTTTTCTAAGACCCTAGAGAATAAAATGCCAGCCATTGCAAAACTTTATGTCACACCGTATTTGCGCAGCGGTCTTAAAAGCGCGATTTTTGAAAAAAATCTGTTTTTTTAGTTAAAAAATAAGACAACAGTAAAGTTAGGTCAATTTTTTCCATATTGTGAAAGATAGATAATGTTACGCCGAGTAAAATGATACCCAACATGTCATGCTTCAAAATTGCTTCCGCTCGCGGAATGGCGACAAACTTTGCAACATAAAAATCTCCATTGGCGACGTTTAAAAAATTCTACAGGTTAGCATTTTTGCGTTACAGAGGAGGTCTAGGGCTAGAATTATTGCTCTCGCTCTAACGATCGCGGCGATACCTCACATGTGTGGTTTGCACACCGTTTTCATATGTGGGCGGGACTTAGGTATGCGTTCGCTTCTGTGCGCGAGCTCGCAAGGACGGTGCGCTTTAAATTTTTTTTTTTTTTTAATTATGTATTTTACTTTTTATTTTTACAACTTTCTTTTTAAAAAAAAATTTTTTTGATCACTTTTTTTCCTATTACAAGAAATGTAAACATTCCTTGTAATAGAAAAAAAGCATGCCAGGACCTCCAAAATATGAGATCCGGGGTCAAAAAGACCTCAGATCTCATTTTTACACTAAAGTGCATTAAAAAAAAAAAAAAAAAAAAAAAAAAAAAAAAAAATTTGAAAAAAATGGCAGGGAAAAAAAAAAAAAATGTCCCCTTTAACAGCATTGGGCGGAAGCTACTTCTGACGTAGCTTCCGCCCAGCCATGTTATGGAGCCGGGTGAACGGCTTCAGCCGCTCACGGACACTGGGGGGAGGACCCGATCTCCGCCGCTGCCGGCGGGTCCGGTAAGCGGCGGAGATGACCGGAAAGCGACGGGAGGGGGGGGCACCTCTCCCGCCGCTGATAAAAGTGATCTCGCGAATCCGCCGCTAAGACCACTTTTATCTGACGCAGAATCGCCTGCAGAAAAAATAGATACCGGGGTTATGGTAGCTATCTGCTACCATAACAACGGTATTCCACTTCAAAGTACCGCCGTCAAACGACGTACGGCGGTCCGGAAGTGGTTAATGAACTACGAGGGCGCTGGTGAGCGCTCTAGTAGTTTGCAGATTCTTCCTATTCTCAGATAACTGTCTGCATGTACGAGGAGACAGCTATGCTGAATGTCTGCAGGAGTCTGCGATTGCACCCATGATCTGCTAATCACAAATGCAATGCCCTGTAGGCCCCTTTGAAAAACAAAAATGTACATTTTATTTAACCTGTAAAAAAAAAAAATTCATTTTTTTTTTTTTTTTAAAGGTGAACTTATCTGTCTACCACAGAAATGTCCGATTCTCTGACACCCAGCAATTTACCCAGAAAGGTGTTTCCTCATCACAGCCACTTGTTAGTGAATGAGATGTCGCCATTCTGGCCAGAGAGGGACTGAGTGCAAGAGGGCAAATGACCCAAAACTACTGATTTGATCCAAATGAGCAGAAAACAAACTTTTTTTTTTTTTAAGAAAACAGTCTAACCGGTGCAAAAATTCAATAAATGCACCCATATTAGCCACTTCCACACCACGTGCAGTATATTTACTGTGGCAGTGTGGATGTTTACCGCAAATCGCCATTAATAAACAACGGAGTGGAGTGGCAGCTAGTGGAGTGGCAGCTAGGGGGCGCGCACACGCCGCACTCCTGAGTGTGCCCGCAGCTCGGGCGGACCCAATGTCCACCGGCGTGCCGCAATGAGCTACCAGAGCAAAAGAAAGGGGAACCGCCATGTTTACATCAGCTCTGTCAGTGAGGACATAAGAGATCTATAGATCCCTGTCACTGGGATCAGTTAGATCTCTTATGCCCATAAGAGCCCAGCCCCCTCACAATTAGAACACACCTTGGGAACACAGTTAACCCCTAAAGCTCCCCCTGGGGGTTAACCCCTTCACTGCCAATGACATTTATACAGTAATCAGTGGACATTTAAATTTCTGATCGCTGTATAAATGTCATTGGTCCCAGAAAAGTGTCAAAATGGTCCGACATGTTCGTTGCAATATCGCAGTATTGCTAAAAATCGCAGATGCCACCATTACTAGTAAAAAAAATAAACTAAAAACCCCAGAAATTAATTCTCATCATTCGTAAACGCAGTAAATTTTGCGCAAACCAATCAAATGGCGATTGCGATTTTTTTTACCAAAAATATGAGGAAGAATATAAATCGGCCAAAACCGATGAAAAAAAGTTTATAATTTTTTTGGATTTGTAGCAAAAAGTAAGAAATATTGTTTTATTTTGCAAAATTGTCGCTCTTTTTTTGTTTATAGCGGCAATCAGAAATGACACAGAGGCGATCAAATACCACCAAAAGAAAGCTATATTTGTGGGGTAAAATAAAAAAATAAATAAATAAAAAGGACGCAAAGTTCATTTGGGTACAATGCCACACGACCGCGCAATTGTCAGTTGAAGCGACGCAGTGCCGAATCGCAAAAAGTGCTCTGGTCCTAACATGGGAAATCCTTCAGGGGGTGAAGTGGTTAATAGAACAAAACAAAACAGGTTTACTACATTTTTGCACTGGAGCCCAAAGAGCATTGCAACCATAACCTGCGTCATGGGTACAATGTACAGCACCTTACAGACTATTCCTCTAGCTCCAGGTCTGCAAGAAGGCACATACCTTCTGTTATGGGGCTGGAGGAAGTAAATGGACTAGCAAGTACAGCAACATCACTGCGAATGTTTCGGTGGGGCCCTCTCCTGTGGTGGCAGATGGAACTTGTAGTTGCTTCATTCACAGCTCTCTGAACAGACGATGTGACTGGCCACTTTAAATTAATTTCTTTTTTTTAATCACTTATATTGCTGTCCTAAGGAGTATAAACATCCTTGTGAGAGCAATAGGCAGTGACAGATACTCTTAATGGAGAGATCTGGAAAAAATAAGACCACACATCTCTCCTCTGCACTTAAAGGGGAGCTCCACCCAGGAGGGGAATTTCTTGCTTGTGGAATTCTCTCTCCCCCCACATTTGGCGCCTTTCATGGGGGGTATCTAGGGTATCCCCTAGTTTTGGGACTTTTAAGGCACTTTATCATTTTTTCCTAAACAACTATTATTAAGTGCCTTAAAAGTCCCAAAGCTAGGGGATACCTTTTGTAACATTTAACATGGGATGTTGGCACATACCAAGTGACTCTCGCCACCCATCTGTTCTCTCATCTTTCAGGCAGCGGGTACCTTGTTTTGACAGGTACCCGCTCCCACTTCCAGATAACTCTGCCTCGGTGGACTCTGAGGCCCCCTCCTCCTTCCCCCGATGTGCCATTCGTACAGAGTTCAACGTGCAGTAGGCAACAGTCTAGGTTTCACTGTCGGTTTCCCTTAACGGAGATGGTGGCGGCAGCACCTGAGAGCCGATGAAAAATCGGCTCGGGTGAGGACCACGCTGGATCCCTGGACAAGTAAGTGCCCAATATTAAATGTCAGCAGCTACGGTATTTGTAGCTACTGACTTATTTTTTTTCTGAAGGAGCCTGGAGCTACTCTTTAAAAGCATTCAAAAACACAGATCTGTTTTTGAATGCTTTTGAGTTTTTGAAAATGGCGCGGATGACATCCTGGTAAACTGAAAGTGAGGTCACGTCATTTCTTCCAGGTTACTATTGCCGGCTTTAAAAAAAAGGGTACCAGGAGCTGCAGGCATCATCCCGATACAATCATTTGAAGACCAGTGACATACCAGGTACATGACTGGTCAGCAATTGGGTAACCTAACCAGCGCGTCTTTGGTGTGTGGGAGACAACCCACATAAGCACAGGGAGAACATGCAAACTCTATGCAGATAGTATCCCGATCAGGATTCAAAAGGACCCCAGTGCTGAAAAAAAGGCAGAACTACCCACTAGGCCACTGTGCTGGCCTGTGAGATAGGAATGAATCCAATTCTAGCCTATACAAAACGGTTTATTCTGTACAGAGTAAGAGAGGATTATAACTCATGTCAATGTATTTTTGCCACGTGTGTCCCATTGGAAAATTTCCCTCAACTTCCTGTACCATAACCAAACAGGAAGTGAGAGGAAATCTTTCCAACATGAGGGAATCTCCAGAACTAATTAATGTCCCCATTGAAACATTTTCCCCTACCTTCCTGTCCCATAGCCAAACAGGAAGTGAGAGGAAAACCCTCCAAAGTGAGAGAATCTCCAGAACTAGGGGATGCAACGAAATTTTGGCATTTTCGGTGGCTGAAAAAAAATATGCCAAAAACGAAGCCGAAAAGGGGGCAGGGTCGCCCGCCCCACCGGGTGCCGCACATTTGTCATCCTGGCAGAGCCCTCCCCTCCCTCCTCTCAAGTGGTCAGATCATGCAGTTCATCAGTGCCTGCTAAAATGATCTTACGCAGCGTCACAGTGCTGTATTGAATTCAATACAGCTTCGTGACACCGCGAGATCACGCTAGCAGGCACTGGTGAGCTGCATCCATGGGCGTCCGCATACAGACACGCAGGGCTGATCCTGGGTGGGTGGGTGCAGACGCACTGCCTCCTAGGGCAGCTACAGACCCTGGGAGGGAGGAGGTAGGGAAGCATCTGTTAAATTTAACAAGCCGGCGCGGTGCTGAAATTAGATGCCATTCCCCGGAAAACCCATCCGCTTGCTCCTCTCCTCCCTCCTCTGATGGCCACTACGTCTTCTGCCCTCTGTGCGCAATTCCCCACGTAGCTCTGTCCACTCCAGCATGTCTGCACTCTGCCCTGAGCGTCCCAGGTCCGCAGTCTCTGACCATCTCCTGTGCCATGTCCGCCATCTCTGACCGTCACCTCTATCATGTCTGCTAGAGGTGCACAGAATGGAAAATTTGCCAATACTATTAGCAATGTGTTTAAGTTAGAGATTGCAGACATGATACAGGAGATGGTCAGAAAGTGCAGACTGCATTTTATTTTTATGTTTTCTTGCACTAAAGGTGCTAATAATGGCCAACAACAAATTCATATTAAATTTAAATTGATAGTATTAACCACTTCAGCCCCAAAGGATTTCCCACATTAGGAGCAGAGCACTTTTTGCAATTTGGCACCGCGTAGTCTTAAGTGACAATTGCACGGTCGTGCGACATCGGACCCAAACGAAACTGAAGTCCTATTTTCCCCCCAGAAAGAAAGCTTTCTTTTGGTGGTATTTGATCACCTCTGCGTCACTCCTGATTACCGCTATAAAACAAAAAAGAAGGAGAGACAATTTTGGAAAAAAAAAAAAGAAAAAAAGAAAAAAAATCGCAATCGGCTTTTATTGATTGGTTTGCGCAAAAGTTGCTGCGTTTACAAACCATGAGAATTCATTTCTGGCGTTTTTACTTTTTTTTTTTACTAGTAATGGCAGCGATCTGCAATTTTTATCAGGACTGATATTGCAGCGACATGTCAGACATTTTTGATACCTTTTTGGGACCGATGACATTAAGGCCCCATTCACACCTGAGCGTTTTGTAGCTTGAAGCTACAAAATGCTGGAGGGGAAAAAATAAATAAATCAATGATTCTCTATGGAGATGGTTCACATCTCTACTCAAAAACGCCTGAAGCCAAAAGCCTGAAAACGCCTGAAGCTCAAACAAGTTCTGGAAGTATTTTTGTAGCTTGATTTGGACGTTTTTCTACTTTTTACATTGGTGACCTTTTGACCTGTACAAAATCGTGGTAAAACATAAAAAACACGTGCATTTCTGCCTGAAAATGCTACGCCCAGGTGTGAATGTAGCCTTATACAGCGATCAGAAATCTAAATAGCCACAGATTACTGTATAAAGGTCATTGGCAGTTAAAGGGGTTAACCCGCAGGGGGAGATCTAGGGGTTAACTGTTCCCTAGGCGTCTTCTAACTGTGAGGGGTCTGGGCTGCCAGTGGCATAAGAGATCTAACTGATCCCAGTGACAGTGACCAGTAGATCTCTTAACCACTTCAGCACCGGAAGGATTTCACACTTTAGGACCAGAGCAGTTTTTGGGATTCGGTCGAAAAGTTTGACATGTCGCTGCAATATCACAGTCCTGATAAAAATTGCAGATCACAGCCATTACTAGTAAATTAAATTTGCGTCCTTTTTTTGTTTTTTTTTGCCACAAAAAGAGCTCTCTTTTGGTGGTATTTGATCACCTCTGCGTCATAAATAAAAAGAGCAACAATTTTGCAAAAAATGATATATATATATATATATATATATATCTCTCTCTATCTCTATCTATATTTTTATACACACACACACACACACACACACACACACACATTTATTTTCATCTGTTTTGGTTGATTTATATTATTCATATTTTTGGTAAAAAAAAAAAATAAGTAATCGCAATCGGCATTTATTGATTGGTTTGCGCAAAGGTTGCCATGTTTACGGATGCTGAGAATTCATTTCTGGGGTTTTTATTTTTTACTAGTAATGTCGGCGATTTTTAGCAGTACTGCAATATTGTAGCGGACATGTCGGACCATTTTGATACTTTTTTGGGTCCATTGGCATTCATACAGCGATCAGTGCTACAAAAATGCACTGATTACTGTGTAAATGCCATTGGCAGTGAAGGGGTTAACATGCAGGGGGCGCTCTAAGGGTTAACTGTGTTCCCTCAGTGTGTTCTAACTGTATGTGGGCTGGCTGGGGGAGGGGAGTGATCATGGCTTCCATATACAGGAAGGATGTGATCACAGCCCTTCCCCCTCTATGAAAACGGACAGCCGTCTTTACTTACACAGGCCTCTAGGCGGCGATTTGCGTTACGCTGCCACTCTGCAGCAGGATATTATCTACGTGTCGTGGTCTGCAAGTGGTTAATTAAAAGTGAAATACAAATACAATTACATATAAAAATATAAATCATTTTGATAAAACCTGTCATTTTTGGCAAAGTGCATCCGGCATTTTTGGTTCTGGTACCAAAATTCCCATTTGGCGCACCACTACCCAGAACTAATGTCCCCATATGGGGAGATTTCTCTTCACTTCCTGTCCCATAGCCAAACAGGAATCGAAAGGAAATCCCCAGAACAAGTGACCCCAATGGAAGATTTCCCCTCACTTCCTGTCCCATAGCCAAACAGGAAGTAAGAAAATCCCCAGGGCTGGCATCCTCATTTGGGGAGATTTCACTTCCTGTCTCATAGCCAAAACAGGAAGTGAAAGGAAATCCCTCTACAGTGAGGGAAACCCCAGAACTAGTGTCCCCATTAGAGGATTTCCCCTCACTTCCTGTTCCAGTGACAACCCAAGGTTTGTGATTTCGGTGACACATGGTTCAGTACAATGGAGGGGTTCTCCCTAGTGACTCCCCGGGGATCTTACAAAGCTGATGGGCTTCCTCTTGTCGGGCTCGGGCTTCTTCTCCTCCGGGGTGGCGGCGGCGGCCTCCTCCTTGCTCCCGGCCGGGCCTTGCTCCATCTTCTTCTTGAAGAGTTCCAGGAAGCTGCCGTCGTTGGCGAAGACGTTGACCCCGGTGGTGGTGGAGGGGAAGGCCGGAGCCGCGGGGGCGAAGTAGGCCGCCGGCATGGTGAGGGGGAAGGCCGGGGGTTTGGGTAGGAGAGGCGCGGTGGAGGAGGGTGCGGCCTGCTCCTCCTCGGACGGCGGAGGGGGTTCGGGGGTAGCGGCGGCCTCCTCCTCCTCCGTGCTGTCCTCGGACTCCGGAGCCGCCTTCTTTTTGTCCTCTAACACCGGGGCCTCTGCGGCTTCCTCTCCCTCCTCCTCCTCGCTGTCCTCCCCTGACTCCGGCCGTGGGCTCTCCTCCTCCGCCATCCCGGGGCCTCCTCACCGGCACTCCGCCCGCTCTCTAGGCCACAACGTTCAACTCAGATAGCCGGCGGGAAAGCGTTTCCAAGATGGCGGACAGCGGTAACCCGCAAGAAGAAATTTCTAGACTTACGCAGAGTCGGTGACTGGCGAGTAACAGCCAATGGCAGATCACGTACGACGACGATACGTATTTACGAGGGGCGCCGAGGAGAGAAGATTGGCAGAAAAGCCAGCCAATCAGTATGCTGCTTATGGAGTTACAAGTCCAATCAGAAGACAAACTGCGAGACTCATCTTTGTAGCGCCAATGAGCACCTCCAGCCAATCCCGTATTAGAAGCGTCGTGCAGTCCACCAATAGGACGCTACTTATGGAAATGAAGCGAATGACATTGATTGGCGTGTCTCCGGACCACTCAGCGCCAGGGAGGGTTCGGGATTGGTGTCTGCTGAGGCGGGGCTTTCCTTCTCTGGGTGACGTGGTGCGGGCTCTGTGTGGGTTGGCTGTCTGTGGTCACGTGAGTCTGACTGAAGATGGCTGCGCCGGTAGATGAAGAGTTTGAGGATGCCCCAGATGTGGAGCCGCTGGAGCCCACCCTGCTCAACGTGATAGAGCAGCGCTCCCTCCGCTGGATCTTCGTAGGAGGGAAGGGAGGAGTGGGCAAGACCACGTGCAGGTGAACGGCGCGGCCTTGCACTGCGTAGGCCAGGCAGGAGTATGGGTGCAGGTGGACTGTACCAACTCAGCACCTCCTGGGGGGTGGTGTGGGAGAAACTATCTGCGGGAGGGGTGTCTGGCTGGGCTTCCCTAGCAACATCTGCTGGCCTTATTCTGGGGGTGGGGTCTGTGCCCTTCCAGCTGTGGTTGGACTACAAATTCCAGGTTGTCAAGGCATGCTGGGAGATTGGGTACCATCTTATAGTATCTCACAAAAGTGAGTACACCCCTAAGTGAAAATGTCCAAATTGGGCCCAAAGTGTCAATATTTTGTGTGGCCACCATTATTTTCCAGCACTGCCTTTAAAGCGGAGTTCCACCCAATAGTGGAACTTCCGCTGGTTGGATTCCAACCCCCCCCCCCCCCCCCCAGGTG
>BLSH010173313.1:108988-127482 GCA_018402905.1 Glandirana rugosa
TCCTCCCCCCCCCCCCCCCCCCAGGTGTCACATTTGGCACCTTTCGGGGGGGAGGGGGAAGAGGACGCCTGTCTTTAGATAGGCGTCCTTTTCCACACATCAGGGACCTGACGTCAGCAGCTGGCTCCATCCTCGCTCTGCTACTGGTCGCCTGGCCAATAGCAGTAGGATGCCCGGCGTGAAGCTGTAATGTTACATGTCTGGGTTCCCTTACCCGCATTGGATGCGGCTGCACCCGACCCCCCAGTCCGAAGGTCGGCGGTGGGTGCCGACCTCGCTGGACTACAGGACCGGTAAGTGTCCTATTATTAAAAGTCAGCAGGTACTGTATGTGTAGCTGCTGGCATTTTATTTTCTTAGGATTGGGTGGACCTCCGCTTTAACCCTCTTGGGCATGGAGTTCACCAGAGCTTCACAGGTTGGCACTGGAGTCCTCTTCCCCTCCTCCATGACGTCATCACGGAGCTGGTGCATGTTAGAGACCTTGCGCTCCTCCACCTTCTGTTTGAGGATGCCCCACAGATGCTCAATAGGGTTTAGGTCTGGAGACATGCTTGGCCAGTCCATCACCTTTACCCTCAGCTTCTTTAGCAAGGCGGTGGTCGTCTTGGAGGTGAGTTTGGGGTCGTTATCATATTGGAATACTGCCCTGCGGCCCAGTCTCTGAAGGGAGGGGATCATGCTCTGCTTCACCATGTCACAGTGCATGTTAGCATTCATGGTTCTCTCAATGAACTGTAGCTCCCTAGTGCCAGCAGCACCATGACACTCCCACCACCATGCTTGACTGTAGGCAAGACACACTTGTCTTTGTACTCCTCACCTGGTTGCCACCACACATGCTTGACACCATCTGAACCAAATAAGTTTATCTTGGTCTCATCAGACCACAGGATATGGTTCCAGTAATCCATGTCCTTAGTCTGCTTGTCTTCAGCAAACTGCAGGCTTTCTTGTGCATCATCTTTAGAAGAGGCTTCCTTCTGGGAAGACAGCCATGCAGACCAATTTGATGCAGTGTGCGGCGTATGGTCTGAGCACTGACAGGCTGACCCCCCACCCCTTCAACCTCTGCAGCAATGCTGGCAGCACTCATACGTCTATTTCCCAACGACAACCTCTGGATATGATGCTGAGCACAGCACTCAACTTCTTTGGTCGACCATGGCCAGGCCTGTTCTGAGTGGAACCTGTCTTGTTAAACCGCTGTATGATCTTGGCCACTGTGCTACAGCTAAGTTTCATGGTCTTGGCAATCTTCTTATAGCCTAGGTCATACTTATGTAGAGCAGCAATTCTTTTTTTCAGATCATTAGAGTTCTTTGCCATGAGGTGCCATGCTGAACTTCCAGTGACCAGTATGAGAGAGTGAGAGTGATAACACCAAATTTAATACACCTGCTCCCATTCACACCTGAGACCTTGTAACACAAAAGAGTCACATGACACTGTGGAGGAAAATGGCTAATTGGGCCCAATTTGGACATTTTCACTTAGGGGTGTACTCACTTTTGTTGCCAGCAGTTTAGACATTAATGGCTGTGTTGAGTTATTTTGAGGGGACAGCAAATTTACACTGTTATACAAGCTGTACACTCACTACTTTACATTGTAGCAAAGTGTCAGTTCTTCAGTGTTGTCACATGAAAAGATAGAATAAAATATTTACAAAAATGTGAGGGGTGTACTTACTTTTGTGAGATACTGTATATGGGGTGGTCAGGCCATGCTGGGAGATTAGGGACCCTCTTATATGGGGCGGTCACGGTATGCTAAGAGATTGGGGACCCTCTTATATGGTGTGGTCAGGGCATGCTGGGACATTGGTGACCCTCTTATATGGGGTGGTCAAGGCATGCTGGGACATTGGCGACCCTCTTATATGGGGTGGTCAGGGCATGCTGGGAGATTGAGATCATTATTGCAAGTGTTAAAGCAGGCCTCGACAAACCCCAGGCGCCAGGTCGCCATGGCGACCAGAAATCGCGTCCTGGGCGAGTGACTGCCGTTCCTTCTCTCCCCATGTTAAAACAGCGTGTCGGATTCAGCAAGAGCCGAGAGCCATTCTCTGCTTCATCTAACAGCTGTTAAACTTGGCCGGCTGCCCGGATAGTTGTTGAGAGTTAGAAGAATAAACAAGCAACAATGTATCTTCTTCTTTCAAAGCAATTATCTCCCGGGCTATCAGGAAAGTTTAACCATTTATAGACTAAACGCTTTCTCACATTAGTGGCTTACAATTAAATATCCAGTGTTTTCTGCTAGAAAATGACTTGGAACCCCCAAACATTATATATTATTTTTTAGCAGAGACCCTAGAGAATAAAATGGTGGTTGCTGCAATATTTTCTGTCACATGGTATTTGCGCAGCGGTCTTTCAAGCGCAATTTTTTGGAAAAAATACACTTTAATGAATTAAAAAAAAAAAAACTAAACAGTAAAGTTAGCCCATTATTTTTTTGTATAATATGAAAGATGATGTCACACCGCGAGAAACGTGACCTTTATTCTAAGCAATAAAATTGTGATAAAGCCCTGAGTACCATCAACAATTACCACTCTATGTGCAGCTGGGCTCCAGTATTTCATGGTGACCGGAAACCCACCAGACCAATGAAAAGTCACAGTGGGGGACACACATGTAGGCAGGAAGTGGCTGCAAAGAGGCAGCAGAAGATCAGCAGCGCTGGAATACTTTTCACCTTTTTTTTGTATTTTATTTACAATGTCACTAAGGCTTTGTTTAGATGTGCAAGTTGGGTGGTAATAATGTGCAGTAGAGACATGTTTTTGCCACCCTTAAGCTCCATTAGGCAGGAGATGAGGATGTTTTACATGCCGAAGTGACGATGCATTCGGCATAATAAGGAGTTTCCCCCATAACAGATTTTTTAGTGTCACTCTTTCTGGCCAGCCTATAACCCTGATGTAATGGTGGAGTTATTGACTGGCTGCTCTGCTGTGAGTAAGTTAGGGTTAGGGGCGCAAATTACTTGTCTTACCCGGGGGGGGGGGGGGTGCTGACAACCCAGCACTACGCTATAAAAAACTGGCTCCTAACTTTTTTAGCTGGCTCCTAAATTCAAAGCAAATTTGTCAAGCCCTGTGTTAAAGAATTAACAGTAGGATAGTGGCAACTGAGCAACTGGATGTAAATCTAATGGTTGACCTCATATTATGAAACCTAGAGAAAGTAAGCAAGAAGTAAGCAGACACACGGAACAGCCGACTGAAGTTGACAGGGCAGTAAGTGATTCCGATATAAGATGTAAACTTGTGGGAATTTCGTAAGTGATTTCCGACTGACCATGTGAGGGTATATTCACTAGTTTGATCTGTTTCCCAGGAAACCAGATTTTCCATGTGGCAAATAGAATCCATTTCACAAACCCACTGAGTAAATTATGGGGCTTTTGGTGAACACCAAGCCCTAGTTATCACAGTAGGGGAGAGTGTCGGACTAGGCTCTTTTTTTATTTTTCTTATAGGACCCAGTCAGCTGTCACATATCTGGCGGTGGATCTGATTATGCAGTGGGCAACCTCTCTTACTGCCCTGGTTCAGGAACCCCTGATAGAGTAGACAGGAGATTCCGGAGCACAGGGGGGCATGAGGGCTGGTATGGATGCAAATGATGATGTGAGGATCCTCCAGGAGCTCGTGCAAGACAGAGGATTGGTGATGCAGGCCGGGTCAGTAACAAGCGGGCAAGTGCGGTACAGCAGGAGCAGGCAAGTGGGTAGTCGGGTACAGGCAGGGTCGTTAACGGGCAGGCAGCTGAAGTACAAGAGGGTCAGGCAGAAGTGTGGTCGCAGACAGGCTGAGGGTCAGTGCAGGCAGAGTTCAAACAGGGTCAGGCAAGCCGTGTCACAGGTACAGGGAGTCTTTAGGAAACAAGCCGAGGGAGCACACTAGGAAACGCTGTAGAACGGACAGCATCCGATGCAGGGTGCTGTCTGGCTAAATAGAGTGTTTTGGCGCCATTGGGGCGCGCGCAATGCGCACAGGAGGCTGGGCGACCACTTCTCTTAACATCAGTATAGAGAGCAAAGTAATAAGAGAGGAGTTGTGTATTCTGTCTCCCACTAGATCAGTGGTTCTCAACTCTGGTTCTCGGGACTCACTAACAGGTCAGATTTTAAGTATTACCTTGGGGAGATGCAGACTAGAATACTGCAATCACTGAGCAGCAAATGATATCACCTGTGATGTATTTCAGTTATCCTGCAAACCTGGCCTGTTGGAGGGTCCCGAGGACTGGAGTTGAGAACCACTGCACTAGATCATAGTATAGGCAAAGTATTTTATCCCAAAAGGGAGTTCTAAGAGGATAGGCACACATGCAAGGACACACGGATATTAGGGTTGCCACATCATCCCTTTAATCCAGGACACATATTAATTACTCAGGTTCTGTGACTGATTAAGGTGGTAATTAAACTTACTTGGTGCCTTATCTGCATTAAATTAGCCTCACAACCTGAGTAATTCATATGTGTCCTGGATTAAAGGGATGATGTGGCAACCCTAACGGATACTGAGCCACATGGGGCACACATTTAAGGACACATGGATACTGAGCCACATGGGGCACACATGCAAAGACACACAGGGATACTGAGCCACATGGGGCACACATGCAAGGACACACAGGGATACTGAGCCACATGGGGCACACATGCAAAGACACACAGGGATACTGAGCCACATGGGGCACACATGCAAGGAAACGCAGGGATACTGTGCCGCAAGGGGCACACATGCAAGGACACACGGAGACTGAGCCACATGGGGCACACATGCAAGGACACGCAGGGATACTGAGCCACATGGGGCACACATGCAAGGACACGCAGGGATACTGTGCCACAAGGGGCACACATGCAAGGACACTCAGGGAAACTGTGCCTACATGGGACACACATGCAAGGACATGCAGGGTACTGTGCCACATGGGGCACACATGCAAGGAAACACATGGATACTAAGCCACATGCTGCACACATGCAAGGATACACAGGGATACTAAGCCACATGGGGCACACATGCAGGGACACACATACAAGAACACACAGAGATACTGAGGCACATATGCAAGGACACACATGGATACTAAGCCACATGCGGCACACGTGCAGGGACACACAGGGATACTGGGCCACATGGGGCACACATGCAGGGACACACATACAAGAACACACAGAGATACTGAGGCACATATGCAAGGACACACAGGGATACTAAGCCACATGGAGCACACTTGCAAGGGAACATCTAAGGACACACAGAATAGTAAGGCACAAGGGACACACGTGCAAGGGCACACAGGGTTGCTAAGGCACATGTGCATGCTGACACTAAGAATGATGTGATATGTAGCCTTGATGAATGTAATCATGTGACATGAGTACACTGTGATATAGGGCTGGGAAAGTAACCAATATCTTTTGTCTCTGCCCCACAGCTGTAGCCTGGCCGTGCAGTTGTCTCGGATTCGGGAGAGCGTGCTGATCATTTCCACAGACCCCGCCCATAACATCTCCGATGCCTTCGACCAGAAGTTTTCCAAGGTCCCCACGAAAGTGAGCGGCTATGATAATCTCTTCGCTATGGTGAGCAGACTCTCCTGTGTAATGTGAATACAGTATAGCACACAGCTCACATTTTCAATCTTTCTCTTGAGTACAAAATAAAAATGCATTAACGCCAAAAACAAATATACGAATATACCTGTTGTCATTTTATTTTTGGGAACATTGGTTGATCACAGGCTTTTGTCGAGACTGTGATTTGTGTTTGGCCACAAACATCAGTGCTTGGTCTATGGAGGAGGACATGGTTAGACTGATGACAGAGCTAGCTAGCTAGTCAGTGACTTTGCTGGAGGTTTAATAATGACTTAAAAAAGTGAATGCAGTATTTTGTGACTGGAAATGACTTAGTTTTTCCTTGGTGCTAGATATGAATCAGATGGGGTTGATATTTACTGAAGACTCATACAGGATAAACATAAGGCCTTCCCTGTTCTGTCGATCTCTTGTGGAGTGTGAAGGGTACCCTTGCACTAGGAAGTTCCAATAGGCTGGACAGCATATTGTTCATAAATACCTCCCTGCAATCATCGCTATAAATGATGAATCAGTAGTGTTTGATTAATGACGTTAAGCTTGTCAGATTAGTAGCAGAAGAGGATATCAACAATTCTTTCTCTTTTTATAAAAATAAAAGAAAACTGTCTGCTTTTATCTGATATTTGTTATTTTAGTTAAAATAATTCTGTTCCCCTACTTTCTACCAGGGAAGAACATCTGTATAACTGTCATTGTGTCATGTGTATGCAGGAGATTGATCCCAGCCTGGGAGTGGCTGAGCTGCCGGACGAGATATTTGAGGAGGACAACATGCTTAGCATGGGCAAGAAAATGATGCAGGAAGCCATGAGCGCCTTTCCTGGAATAGATGAGGCAATGAGTTATGCGGAGGTGATGAGGTGAGCAATAATTAAAAACGGAGACCTAGTTGTCAGCTGTTTTCATACTAAACATTACTCTTACAAAGGCAACCACTGAGGGAGATTGGAATAAAGGGGAACATATGTTATTTTTGAAAGTATTTATTAACCCCCTTGTCTACCAAAGTACATTTTATAAACACCCCGATATACAAAGGGTAAAAACAAGCTCACTGCCTGCTTTGTCACAGTTTTGGGGTTGTATTCACTATGTGCAAAGAGAAATCACACAAATACTTAGAAGTATAACCTTTATTAAAAGTAATGACCAATACAGATAAGCATTCTGGTTAGATTTTCTTTAACTAAAGATGCTGTTTCTGCCATGGGTCCCCCCATTATATGTCATAGTGCAAATAACCACAGACGCATGCATGATTGCAAGCTTCAAAGACGTGACAAGTATTACAAGCTGTGTGTGCATTATATAGAACTGGTCAACTCCCACTGCAAGCAACACAATGATTTTAAGGACTTGGTCAGTTTGCAGTAACATTCCTTTGGTATGAGTCAACTAAAGTGACCATCCTTGTATTGTATAGCCCCTTAACCAGGTTTAGAATTTATTAGATATCGTGAGTCCCCAATAATAATGAAATATCAAAAATATACAGTTTACCAATCACTGCCAAAGCCTTGAGCTTGGTAATGATTTTTTTTTTTTTTATGGCTGACTCGCGCTTTTTTGGTGATGACAAGTGATCTTACAGTGCTCCAAAGGCGCTGTCTCCCCCAGCTCCCCCACCCCTTCCCCACTAGTGTCCGCGTTGCTTCCTGTTCCTCTGAAGAGCCCAGGACTATGGTAAATGGCAGTAACATTGAGAGCAGTAGGTGATCAGGGTACAACCACTCCCTGACCCCCACTGAGACTAATGATCCCGGAAGTATTATGTCATTTCCAGGTTCGCAGCTGTCATTCCTCAGCTACTGTAGCCAAGGATGTAGCTAATCATTCACTATCGGTGAGGGTATGTAAGACATTGTGGGACACCTGATGTCTCCATAAAAATGACCTACCACATGCCAATGCTACCACATAGGGGGGTTGTTAGCACACATGTGATAACAATAATTTTATTTGAAAAAAAACTATTTAACAAGTGTAAAAAATAAATAAATTGTAATAAAACAAAATAATAATAATAATAAAATAATAATAAAAAAAAAAAAGTACCATCCCCTCACCACCGTACACATTCCAAATGCACAGCTAGTTGCTGGGAGTAGTGCCTGGAGAGGGTGAGGCTGAACCTTGAATTGAAAATAAATGTATAGAAAGAGCCGCGCTGTATATAAAAAACATAAATCCTAAATGCATGTATCCAATTTAATTAGACGTGCTAGTCTTATTTAATTAATCTGGTGTTAGAAAGTGTTAGTCCATATAAAATAATGCTGTGTTACACTGTAACTTGTGCTTTCAGTAAACACTCCAAAACTGTGATTTGCTCTTCCAACCAGCATGCGGGTACACTCACCAAAACTTTTAGGGCTAGTTTACACTTGCTTCAAAACAGGACTTCAGGCAGGCTTTGTTAAAGCTCTCTTAACACCAGTCAAAGCTCGTGTCACTAAATAAAATGGTTAGCTTACAGTCCTGTTTGCACCTTGTGTTTGCTTTTGCTTTTCTTTGGCTTCACTTCAAAAATTATACCCTATGTTGCTTTAGTGGTATGGCAAAACTTGTTTGAAGCACCCGCGGCTTTTGAGAGGCTTTAATTCAGCTTTAGCTTTGCTTTGTTTTGGAGAAATTGAAGGTGTGAGATCTCAACAAACACTCAGGGCATCTGCCAAGCTTCAACAAAGCCTCAAAAGAGCATCACTGAAGCACCACCGAAGCCTCATCAAACCACCACCAAAGCATCAAAAACGCATCATACAAGCTTATTGAAGCTGTAGAAGCTTTAGGCCTCATACACACAGGCGTTGTAAAAAACAAGCTGTAAAGCTAGTACCGATGCCAGGAAAAAAAGCAGCCCTAAAAACGCAATTATATCAGCGTTTTGCTTTGGCTTCAATGAGCGTTTAGCCGCGCAAGCTTTTGGCCTTATTTTTCTGCCTCTATTTAATATCAGTGGTTCCCTATGGGAGCCCATTGATTTGATTAGAAGTCGCACCAGAAGTCTGATCATGATGTTTGTGTGTGATGAGATGTGTGCTGAGGATCTTGAAGGGGAACCCTCCACCAAAAAAAAAAAATTGGCGTGGGGTTCCCCCCACAGGACGATACCAGACCCTTTGGTCTGGTATGGATTTTAAGAGGAACCCCCACGCCCCCAAAATCCATACGAGACCCTTATCCGAGCACGCAGCCCGGCAGGTCAGCAAAGGGGGGGGGGGGGGAAGCAATGCAACCTCCTGGTGTAATGCTGGGTCTGCCGTGTGCAATGACCTATATTGGCATGGGGTGGAGGCCCCGCCCCCTCGTAATGTCACCACCCCCATCATGCCCAGGGCGGTGATGTCAAAGCACCCACCCCCCCATTTTGAGTGCATGTAGCCTGGTATGGTCCAGGGGGGGGGGGGTGCTCACTCGTCCTCCCCCCTGTCCCTTTCCTGACCTGCTGGGCTGCGTAGTCTGATAAAGGTCTGGTATGGATTTTGGGGGGGACTCCACGCCATTTTCTTTTTTTTTGGGGGGGGCGGGGGTTCCTCTTTAAATCCATACCAGACCGAAGGGTGTGGCATCATCCTGGTGGGGGGAACCCCACGCCAATTATTTTTTTTTACATTTTGGCGGGGGGTTCCCCTTCAAGATCCTCAGCGCACAAGTTGCACTGCAAGTCGGATCATCGTGCTCCAACTTCTGGTGTGACTTATAGGGAACCATTGATTTTCAATAGAGGCAGAAAAACGCTTGACAAGGCTTAACACGCTGTATACAGTGCTGAACCGCATTTAACAGCTTTTACCGGCATCTGGCGTTTTTTCAGCTCTAACCCTGGAGCCTCAGAATATGCTGGTCCTAGGTTTTTTTGGAGCTTAATTGCCTATGCCACTTACAGCTCAAAAATGCCTGTGTGTGTGTATGAGGCCATTGAATAACATGGAGAGGTGTGTTTAAGCTGTAAAAAAAGCTCCTAAACACGGCTGTAAACACATCCGTGTGTATGAGGTCTAAATGCGCTTTGAAGCCGAAGCAAGACCCCAAAGGGGTTTCAGTTGGTTCCTCAACAAGATGTCAAAAAGCCACGAGAGAAGCCATCATTGCACAACATTTTAGTAAGCTAAAATCTTTGTATGAAAAACAAAATGGTTTACTCACATTTGATGGTGCCCTCAGAATCGGCACCTTGTTAATCCAGCAATCATTCACAGCAATACACCCCACCGTTCCCGCAGTTCGGGCCTGCATGGGTTCCATTTACAGGAAGTTACGTATCGGGAGATGCCGGATGTAACGTCTGGACCACTCTGCTGCACTTCAACGTATTTTGCGCGTATTGTGCGTCCTCGGGAAGCCGGTGGACATTGCTGTCCTGGTTGTTAATCTTAATTTGGAAGTCATGGCTCAGCGTAATAAATACAAGGAAATCTGTGTGTGCTGCCACATAGTTTTTAAGGAATAAGAAGCAAAATAAAAATCAAAATAAAAAACTAAAAATGAGCTGCTGCTGACACTAAAATGTGTTCCCACATCCAATAGATTAACTGAAATAGAAGTGTATCAGCGCTGCCTCTGCAAATGCAACTTAGCGAATGGACAATATAGACATACACATTTCACTCAATATATAAATAAATGTAAAACTGATATAAATAATGAAAACTCATCAAAAAAATTATATAAAATAATGTAAACAATGTGCAAAGCAATAACAGGTAAGTAGAGTCCTAAAAAGTCACATATTATAAGATCAGTTCATCAGGATAAGCAATCTCTCAAGAAATGGAGAAAATTAAGAAGAGAAGCAGGCGATACCCTGCTTGACTGGTAATGAACAGTCCAATATCTCACTGGAGACAAACATGAAGTTTTTCCTCCAATCTCAAAGGGGATTCAAGAAAAAAGTGCTCTTGTGCTCCGAATAAAAATGCAATAGGCAAGCCGTCACCAGATAGATTGCACGCTCGCCTCAACAACTCGACCCCCAGGGGTCACACCAGCATAATAGGTCAGGACTTGACCTGGTAGTTGGTCATATTTTTCCTTTACAGCAATCTCTTTAGCAGTGATTCCTCCATGCATCCATTTGTAGCAAGAGGGGTAAAAGAGGGGGGAGCAATATAGTGTAGTACTTCTAGTTAAACGACAAATCCACCATACGCTCCAAAATGGACACTCACATTTTTATTCATTAAAAGCAAGCATGTATGTATATAAAAACAGTCAACAATATCCTATTGGTTTTGACAGAGCACTTTGATAGTGTGAAACACATCAACCTCTATCCTCCCCCGCCTGTACCCTCATTTTTTCTCTATTTTGCACAATAAATATTTTTGCTGGGTGTGCTGCCATTTCTGGATTTTCCTCCTTTGAATATACAGAGGGAAACCGGCTTGAATACAAAAACCTGAATCAAGCATGCAACCAGTGAAGTCGGAATGTCTTATTTTTCCGCCCACTTTGTAAATGGCATGCTGTACCCCCAGTAATTTGTGTTTGCTGTCTATTATGTGGGTTTGTGACAAATGCTGTTTCCTTTGTTCCTCTCAGATTGGTAAAAGGAATGAATTTTTCAGTAGTGGTCTTTGACACAGCTCCTACAGGGCACACGTTGCGACTCCTCAACTTTCCAACAATTGTGGAGCGAGGTCTGGGAAGGTTGATGCAGATTAAAAACCAGATCAGCCCCTTCATATCCCAGGTGAGGCTCCCTATCCATTCACTAGGCAATATTAAATAAATATGTTTAAATAAAGCAGTATTAAACTCTGTTCATTTTTTTTTCGAAATGGGTCCCACACAAAGTTTATGTTGTACCACATATTAACCTCTTGCTGACTGCCCACCCACATTTTACTGCAGGTGGATAGCTCATACAGGCACAATCCTGTACCTGTATGTTGGCAGTGCCTTCTGGGTTCAGGGTACGTGTGCTTACCCCTCCCCCCGACCGACTCGCGCTGCGATTTGAGAGAGCGGGATTTTGTCAACAGGTTTCAGCCAATGAATTATGGCTAAAACCTGCTAATTGGCTATTTCCAATCACAGCCCAGAGCTCTGTGTTGACAAACACACAGGGCTGTGTACAGAGGGACCGATCTGTTTGCTTCTTCTCCCTGAAAAGGGAGAAGGAACAAACATATTTAGTAAAAATCAGCACACATTAACACTTATTAGGCACACGCTTAACCCCTTGATTACCCCGAGATGTTAACCCCCTTCCCAGCCATGTCATTAGCACAGTGTCAGTGTATAGTATTGTCACTGGTGATGTTAGTGTACCTCCCAGCCAGCATCAGTCAATATCAGATTGCTCCCCCCGCACTATTGCAGTCCTACTATATGTTGCTGATCGCTATCATTGCTGGTATTTAAAAAAATAAATAAAATTCCAGTTTATATAAAATAGTTTGTAGACGCTATAACTTTCACACAAACCAATTAATATACACTTAGTGGTATTTTTCTTTTTTTTTTTCTTTTTTTTTTTTTTACCAAAGACATGTAGCAGAATACATTTTGGCCCATATTTTATGATAAAGTTTTCTTTTATATATTTTTTTTATTGGATATATTTTATAGCAGAAAGTAAAAAATATTTGGCTTTTTTTTCCCAACTTTTCAGTCTTTTTTCATTTATATAATAAAAAAGCTCTATTTGTGTGAAAAATAAAATACATTTCATTTGTGACAACGCAATTACCAGTTAAAGTAGCATAGTGCTGAATAGTAAAAAAATGGCCTGGTTATGAAGAGGGTAAAACATTCCGGTGGTCAAGTGATTAACACAGCATGGCAGACTTGCTTGTCAAACCAGCCCTCCAGCTGTCACTGTTCCAGCTGGTCTTGGGCACT
Source organism: Glandirana rugosa (assembly GCA_018402905.1). Lineage (NCBI taxonomy): Eukaryota > Metazoa > Chordata > Amphibia > Anura > Ranidae > Glandirana > Glandirana rugosa. The sequence goes on from BLSH010173313.1 coordinate 121,466, forward strand.
TCCTTCCGGGTTTGCTCTCTCCGGCTGCTTGAATGGCCAGGCCGTAAGACATTACTCCCGCAAATGCACAAGGGATTCACGTCATCTCGATACAAGGCGGGTGACATAAATGTGACACATGCTCAGCTCAGATTATATTACCGCTGACCGGCTGGGAGAGGCATTTATGACAGAAGAGACCGCTATAAAATCCCTGCCTTTCAGTGGTTTTTCAATTTTGACTTCAACACCACTTTAAATCGCAGTACTGTACTCCCTCACAAAAAATTAGCAGATGCTTACCCTATTCACAATATCTGACTGCCAATTATAGTAAGCCTTGGTTCACACTATTGCGAACAGACATCGCATGTGGTTTGCACTTCATTGCTGTGCCAATTGCATGCGATGTCTGTGCAATGCGAATTCAGCCATGCAGTTCTATGGCTGAACTCGCATTATATTTACATGAAAAAGATGCAGGAACTTTTTTTTTCCCCCGCACTGGAATTGCATCGCATGGGTGTTCACATCCATGCGATCCGATTCCAGTCCGAATTCACTGCGTTCTGTGAACTGATCTGGGGGTGTCATTAACTTTGTATTGACACCCGCATCGGTTCGCAGAGGGCAGTGTGAACTGCCTGCGAGGGAGATGCAATGCAGGAACCGGCACTGGAATCTCGCTGGTTCCTGCATCGTACCAGTGTGAATCCAGGCAAAAACACAGCAGGGTAAACTCTTCTTTCCGTTCAGAACTGTGCAGCTGTTAAATGCTGGCAGTGGCCATGCAAACTATTTGTCATGTTTGCATTTTTAATTTGAAGATTTTTTTGTGAATAATGAAAAATATTAAGAAATTGGCTTGTAAGTTTCCAAAACAAAATTAAATTGACGTAGGGCCCTTTCACACGGACTGTCCTATCAGGTCCGCCTGTCAGTTTTTCAGGCGGACCTGATCAGAACTTGCAGTCTCCCTTATGGAACGGCAAAGGCTGGTGCAAGGATTTTTGACACCCTAGGTGAAACCTCATTGTGCTGCCACCCTACTTGACTCTGCCCCTGACTCCACCTCCTTTGCCCTGCCCTTGTAACATGTGTGACCTACCTGACCATTACACTGACCTACCTACCTGACCATTACACTGACCTACCTCATTCATACTTCCTGCACTACTCATCCCTCCCCCCCCTCCATTCCACACACACTAACCTCGCTATAGATCGGAGGATCCATCCTCCTCCTTACCTCTTCATGGCTTCATCGTCCATAACATCAGGGCTCTCCTCAGCAGCAGGCGGGCAGTATAGCATAGTCCCCGCCATCCATCCGCTCCCTGTTGTCCCCCCGCTGGGCCAGCGCCATCCAGCCGCTCCTTGTTGTTCCAGCCGGGAGGTTAGCTAACAGCTGCTGCCTGCACCTGTCAATGCAAACATGATCTCCACCGAGCCCTGTTCCGCCCCCTCCACTGTACTCACGCAGACACAGGCCGCACAAGAGGGACAGGCTGGAGCAAAGGAGTCTCGGGGGCGGCGCGGTTACTGTGTGAGGAGATGTGACAGCGGTACACATCGGGGGATTGGCGTCACGCAGCGGATGTATTCCCGGGACAGCCGCCCGGCACTGAACGGGGGCAAGCGATCAAGAAAGGAGAGCCGAGCTCTCACACGCCGGGAGCTTCACCGGGACAGAGGCTGTGGCGGCAGCCAAGTTCACCTAGTGGTAGCACCGGCCCGCAAAATCCAGACAGATGGTGGTCCTATTTTCCATCCGTCTGGGGGATTGGATGTTAACGGACAGGTGGTCAGTTTTCATCCAATTTCCCCATAGAGGAGAGCGGGACTGTGTCCTTGCCCGCACTGCACAGCGGAGTGGACAGGAGTTGTCATCTGCCTGCTCAGCAAGGATCAGCGGAGCGATCCCCCTCTGAGCAAGCAGATTCCGTTAAGCAGAGGCACCTGTGAGAAAGGGGCCTTAGGGCTATTAGGTTTTCACTTTAATCCCAACATTTCTCTTTTCACCTACAGTACTTTGTCTTTCTGCTCTTCAGATGTGCAATATGCTGGGGCTTGGGGACATGAACGCCGACCAGCTTGCTTCCAAGTTAGAAGAGACTCTCCCCGTCATCCGATCGGTCAGCGAACAGTTCAAAGACCCGGTGAGATCTGTAGTAATGGCTGGTACGATTGAGGTCATGGTTGAAGTGTTATTAATGATCTTCAGCAAAAAATGTACAGCAGTGTTTTAAAGCTACATTACCACTTGTGGATTTTGAAAGTAAGAGCTGCATCCTAAAAAACTTCAACAAAGTTTTAGTTGCATCTTTAATGTCCACCTGTTCTTTTCTTTTTTTTTTTTCTGCTGCAGCTCAAAATGACAACCAGTAATTGCTGTTTATTATACAGCAGGAGTGGCTTTAAAAATGCAACTGCTCCGGTTTAGAATGACACTTGCAGGTAGTCTGCAAGTGTCATTGAGTAAATGCAGTGTACTGTTTCATGTATTTGATCTGCATGTTAAGTCAAGAAAATAATCATTCATAAAATTAAGAAAATAACGAAGCGTGTATATCCAGCTTTAGGCTTTTATTTGAGTTTAATGACATAAAACACTCTATATATGATGGACCTGTGCACAGCTGTTTATAACCGTCCCCCATTGTATTAGACATATTAGGTGTCCTTGCATATTAGAGCTTAGTAATATTTTGAGTCTTTATTTGGGTATAATGCTAAATAGACATAAGTACAGTATTGTACACCTTAAATGTTCACTGTTTAGGAATTAAATATTGTTCAATAGCTCTGGAAGTAATTCAGATGTTCATAACCTGATATGCAGTGATGGTTTCTGTATTTGTACTAATCTTTATACCAGTGCTACAAACTCTGAAAGTGCTTTAATACATATAATACATAAAGCCAAACTAATTTACAGTGACAGTGTACATTCCCCAACACCGCAAATCCAAAAAAAAGTACTATCTGTATATATTGTTTATAAAACATACATTTCATAAACCTGATATGGTGTGTGTGTGCGTATACAGTGGGGGAAATAATTATTTGATCCCCTGCAGATTATGTAAGTTTTCCCACTCACAAAGAAATGAAGGGTCTATCATTTTTAAATTGAGTTGCAGTTCAGTGAGTAAAATAAGTATTTGATCCCCATGCAAACATGACTTAGTACTTGGTGGAGAAACCCTTGTTGGCAAGCACAGAGGTAAGACGTGTCTTGTAGTTGGTTACCAGATTTGCACACATCTCAGGAGGGATTTTGGTCCGCTCTTCTTTACAGATTTTCTTTAAATCCTTAAAGTTTCTTGGCTGTCGCTTGGCAACTCAAAATTTTAGTTCCCACCATAAATGCTCTGTAGGATTAAGGTCTGGAGACTGGCTAGGCCACTCCATGACCTTAATGTGCTTCTTCTTGAGCCACTTCTATGTTGCCTTGGCAGTATGTTTTGGGTCATCGTCATGCTGAAAGACCCATCCATGACCCATCTTCAGTGTTCTGGGCAAGAAGACTCTCATCCAAGATTTTACAATACATGGCCCCTTTCATTGGCCCCTCAATGTGACAAAATCGGCCTGTACCTTTAGCAGACAAACAGCCCCAAAACATAATGTTTCCACCTCTGTTTGACTGTAGGGATGGTGTCCTTAGGGTCATAGTCAGCATTTTTCTTCCTCCAAACCCTGTGAGTCCTCTTCAAGAAGTTGCGTACAGTCATGCCAATGAACATCAAAATGATTCAGAGAAGGATTTGGAGAAAGTGCTGTGGTTAGGAAACCAAAATTGAGCTCTTTGGCATTAACTCTACTCGCTGTGTTTGGAGGAAGAAAAATGCTGACTATGACCCTAAGAACGCCATCCTTACAATCAAGCACGGAGGAGGAAACATTATGTTTTCGGGCTGTTTCTCTGCTAAAGGTTCAGGCTGACTTTGCCACATTGAGGGGCCGCCAATGGACAGGGCCATGTATTGTAAAATCTTGGATGAGAACCTTCTTCCCTCAGCCAGAACACTGAAGACTGGTCATGGATGGGTCTTCCAGCATGACAATGACCCAATACATACCGCCACTGCAACAAAGGAGTGGCTCAAGAAGAAGCACATTAAGGTCATGAAGTGGCCTAGCCAGTCTCCAGAACTTAATACTATATAAAATTTATGGAGGAAGCTGCAACTTCGAGTTGCCAAGTGACAGCCAAGAAACCTTAAGGATTTAGAGAAGATCTATAAAGAAGAGTGGACCAAAATCCCTCCTGAGATGTTTGCAAACCTGGTAACCAACTACAAGAAACGTCTTACCTGTGCTTGCCAACAAGGGTTTCTCCACCAAGTACTAAGTTATGTTTTGCTTGAGGCTCAAAAATGTATTTTATTCACTGAACTGCAACTTCATTTATAACATTTGCTTTATGTGAAATCTAATCTAATCTATGTAAGTGAGTACACCCCTCACATTTTTGTAAATATTTTATTATATCTTTTCATGTGACAACACTGAAGAAATGACACTTTGCTACAATGTAAAGTAGTGAGTGTACAGCTTGTATAACAGTGTAAATTTGCTGTCCCCTCAAAATAACTCAACACACAGCCATTAATGTCTAAACCGCTGGCAACAAAAGTGAGTACACCCCTAAGTGAAAATGTCCAATTTGGGCCCAAGGTGTCAATATTTTGTGTGGCCACCATTATTTTCCAGCACTGTCTTTAATCCTCTTGGGCATGTAGTTCACCAGAGCTTCACAGGTTGCCACTGGAGCCCTCTTCCACTCCTCCATGAGTACATCACAGAGCTGGTGGATGTTAGAGACCGTGCGCTCCTCCACAGATGCTCGATGGGGTTTAGGTCTGGAGACATGCCTGGCCAGCCCATCACCTTTACCCTCAGTTTTTTAGCAAGGCAGTGGTCGTCTTGGAGGTGTGTTTGGGGTCGTTATTGGAATACTGCCCTGCGGGTTAATTCTCCGAAGGGAGGGGATTATGCTCTGTTTCAGTATGTCACAGTACATGTTAGTATTCATGGTTCCCTCAATGAACTGTAGCTTCCCAGTGCCGGCAGCACTCATGCAGCCCCAGACCATGACACTCCCACCACCATGCTTGACTGTAAGCAAGACACACTTGTGTTTGTACTCCTCACCTTGTTGCCGCCACAAATCCTTGACACCATCTGAACCAAATAAGTTTATCTTGGTCTCGTCAGACCACAGGATATGGTTCCAGTAATCCATGTCCTTAGTCTGCTTGTATTTAGTAAACTGCTTGCAGGCTTTCTTGTGCATCATCTTTATAGGAGGCTTCCTTCTGTAACGACAGCCATGCAGACCAATTTGATGCAGTGTGCGGTGTATTGTCTGAGCACTGACAGGCTGACCCCCCCACGCCTTCAACCTCTGTAGCAATGCTGGAAGCACTTATACGTCTATTTCCCTAAGACAACCTCTGGATATGACGCTGACCACGTGCACTCAAACTCCTTTGGTCGACCATGGCGAGGCCTGTTCTGAGTGGAACCTGTTCTTTGCCATGAGGTGCCATGTTGAACTTCCAGTGACCAGTATGAGAGAGTGAGAGCGATAACACCAAATTTAACACACCTGCTCCCCATTCACACCTGAGACCTTGTAACACTAGCGAGGCACAAGACATCGGGGAGGGAAAATGGCTAATTGGGCCCAATTTGGACATTTTCACTTAGGGGTGTACTCACTTTTGTTGCCAGAGGTTTAGACATTAATGGCTGTGTTGAGTTATTTTGAGGGGACAGCAAATTTACACTGTTATACAAGCTGTACACTCACTACTTTACATTGTAGCAAAGTGTCATTTCTTCAGTGTTGTCACATGAAAAGATATAAAATATTTACAAAAATATGAGGGGTGTACTCACTTTTGTGAGATACTGTGTGTGTGTGTGTGTGTGTGTATATATATATATGTGTGTGTGTGTGTGTGTGTGTGTGTGTGTGTGTGTGTGTGTGTGTGTGTATGTATGTTTGTTTGTTTTTTTTAACACAA
>BLSH010173313.1:127778-163273 GCA_018402905.1 Glandirana rugosa
GCTACGTTTAAGTAGATACGTTGTACATACCGACTTAAAACCAGGTGTGGTCTTAGCCTAGCTAAGGACACGCTTATCTGTCAAGTGTGACGCTATACGTTTAACTTTACCCCCACAGTACTTGAAAGATAACTGTGAGGGTTGCCAAACGTATCCCGTCACACTGGACGACCGTCCTCTGCACTACACCACGTCCTCCGGAGTCCCCCTAGATGTCGTGTACGCGACGTAGTGTAGTAGTCACCCGACCGACGATGGGAGTCCTTCTCCGTCTGTCGATGGTCTACTGCATCCTCTCCTTCTACAACTCCCTTCCCCATTCGTCGTTGTTTTGTCGGCCAATGGGGTCTCGTTTCGACCTAAGGGGTTGGAACGGTTTGGTATTAATAGGTAGATCAGATGAGTATTCTGATTTGAAGAGTGGATAGAGCTGCCAATATAAATATGGGTGGGGTAGAGAAACCTTACATTTCTCTGAAAACAGGTGGAGTATCCCTGTATTAGAAGTACATGAAATTGCCTAGGATAAATAAGGAGAAGCTGGAGATGCTTGGCATGAATGAGGGGCAAAGTATTCGGAAGGGGAGGACCTTCCTGGTATTAAAAGGAACTTCTACTAAGGCTCCATCCACATCACGTGGGAGTTGTCAGTCATAAGTTTACTCTCACACCCAGCGAATCCAGCTTTGCTCTGGGGTAACCGGCTGTTTTGTTGCTGCTTACCCCTTCCCTCAACATCTTCCTCTCCTACGTCATCTGGTAGCTGTCTGCCTCTTCCTGAGGGTAGCAGCCAGCCCACTGATGATGTGATGCAGCGCATGTGCTGTAGATCCCCCTGAGGCCTCCTGCACCACATCACGTCTCCTGCCAGCAGGTCACACTGCCCTATGCAAACCGTTGGGAGTGTCAATAGAAAGTTCATGACACCCCCATTTCAATTTGCATATCGCAGTGTGAACTGTCTATTCGCACAGGAATCGATCCGATTCTGGTGTGGACCAAAATTCAGCCATACATGTTGCATAGATGAATTTGCATCGCACAGCAGTGCAGTGCGAATCACATGCAATGTCTTGCATTGCAGCAGTGGGAACCAGCCCTGTAGCAGAACTTCGCCCAAAAGGGGAAGTTCCACTTCTTTACATCCTCCCCCTCCTCTGCTACATTTGGTACTTTTGGGGGGGTGTTGTGGAATGGGTTTTGACAGGTACCCGCTCCCACTTCTGGTCAGAGCTGATCCGGGCAGAGGTTTGGCCCCACTCCTTCCCCCTCAGCCTGGGACACATCACAGGTCCTGGAAGACTGCACAGTGGCTCGATTAAGGACAACACTGGATCCTTGAATATCTAACTTTCCTTTATACTTTAGTATAAATATACAATATAATATACATTAATAATATAATAATAAAATATACAATATTTTGTAGCTGCTGACTCAATTTTTTTTGGGGGGGAGACAATGTCCTCTTTAATGTGAACATGCCAATATAGGGAAGTGAGCTCTATAGTAAACACTGTATAAATCTATATTTACGTTTTTGGTAATCATTTTCCTGTAAAGGGCTGGACCTCCCCTGCAGTAGCTCACATGCACCACAATGTGGCACCCTTGGAAAAGAAACTTGTAGTGAGATTGAGAATTTGTCTCGCTTTACTCAGCTTTGTGATTACCTTCTTCCTTCATCCCATGACTCATGTTTACATCCTTCTTCTTCTTCTTCCTTACGCTTCTCTCCCTGTGTCTCTTACCCTCTCTCCTCCTTGTTTTCTCTTTCTCTCTTTTTTTTTTTTCTCTCTCTTTTCTTATTCATTCTATCTCTCTTTCATTCATTCTCTCTCTACCTCTCTTTTTCATTCTCTAACATTCTCTTAATTCTGTCTAAGATGGAAGACCTGTATGAAGATTTCCACATCGTGAAGCTCCCTCTTCTCCCGCATGAAGTTAGGGGGGCAGAAAACGTGAACACATTCTCTAACCTTCTACTGGAGCCGTACAAACCTCCAAGTGGGAAGTGAGGGGTTGGGATGCGGGGTGGTTACCCACATACCGTTTCATGAACACTACAGAGGCAAGCAAGACAGATGACCTCCCTATGACAGATCAGGTTTTACCCCTCCAAAAACCTGCTGTCATCCCCATCTTTATTTTTTTTTTTTGTGGAGGGTTTATTTATTGTTTCTGGAATTTGGGGACCCAAACAATATGTACATCTCACTCCGATCTCCTTGTTGTCTGTGTATGTGTCTCAGCCTCATTCTATCTCCCTGGACATTTGTCTTCTCATATTTTCACAAATGCATTGAATGCCACACTATAAACCAATACTAAGCATGACACCACTGTAGTTTCAGGGTATCACTAATATACCTCCTCTTTCCCCAAAAACACATACTGTAGTGCTCTGGGAGCGGAGTATTAAATTCTGTTTATACAAACCTGTGTTGTGTGGTTATTGTCGGGGGAATATTTATGATCATTATACATTTACAAGTGTATAAATACTTAGTATTTTTATACTGTTCAGTGTGATTACCGGTGTATAGATACTTGGTATGATTATACGGTGTGATGTCATCAATATGGGGGTATTCAATATAATTATAGGGTGGGGTGCGATCATTTTCAACTTATGTATACTCTGTATCATTATGTAGAGCAGTGTGATCATTATTGGTGTATATATAGTTGTGCTCATAAGTTTACATACCGTGGCAGAATTTGATTTCTTGGCCATTTTTCAGAGAATATGAATGATAACACAAAAACATTTCTTTCACTCATGGTTAGTGTTTGGCTGAAGCCATTTATTATCAATCAACTGTGTTTACTCTTTTTTTAAATCATAATGACAACAGAATATACCCAAATGACCTTGATCAAAAGTTTACATACCCCAGTTCTTAATACCGTGTTTTGCCCCCTTTAACATCAATGAAAGCTTGAAGTCTTTTGTGGTATTTGTGGATGAGGCTCTTTATCTTCTCAGATGGTAAAGCTGCCCATTCCTCTTGGCAAAAAGCCTCCAGTTCCTGGAAATTCTTGGGCTGTCTTGCATGAACTGCACATTTGAGATCTCCCCAGAGTGGCTCAATGATATTGAGGTCATTAGACTGAGATGGCCACTCCAGAACCTTCACTTTATTCTGCTGTAGCCAATGACAGGTCGACTTAGCCTTGTGTTTTTGGATCATTGTCATGTTAGAATGTCCAAGTACGTCACATGTGCAGCTTCCTGGCTGATGAATGCAAATGTTCCTCCAGTATTTTTTGATAACATACTGCATTCATCTTGCCATCAATTTTGACCAAATTTCCTGTGCCTTTGTAGCTCACACATCCCCAAAACATCAGTGTTACACCTCCGTGTTTCACAGACCTTGTTGACTCCTCTACAAATGTAGAGTTTATGGTTGTGGCCAAAAATCTAAATTTTGGTCTCATCACTCCAAATGACTTTGTGCCAGAAGGTTTGAGGCTTGTCTCTGTGCTGTTTGGCGTATTGTATGGGGGATACTTTGTGGTATTTGCGTAGTAATGGCTTACTTCTGGAGACTCAACCATGCAGCCCATCTTTCTTCAAGTGCCTCCTTATTGTGCATCTTGAAACATCACACCACATGTTTTCAGAGTGTCCTGTATTTCATCTGAAGTTATTTGTGGGTTTTTCTTTGCACCCCGAACAATTTCCCTGGCAGTTGTGGATACAATTTTAGTTGGTTTACCTGAATGTGGTTTGGTTTTAACAGAACCCCTCATTTTCCACTTCTTGATTAGAGTTTGAACATTGCTGATTGGCATTCGCAATTCCTTGGATATCCTTTTTATATCCCTTTCCTGTTTTATACTTTTCAACTACCTTTTCCCGCAGATCCTTTGACAATTCTTTTGCTTTCCCCATGACTCAGAATCCAGAAATGTCAGTGCAGCACTGGGTGAAAGATGCAAGGGTCTGTCAGAAGTCCAGAAACGCATTGACCTTTTATACACACACACACTAATTACAAGCAAACAGATCACAGGTGAGGATGGTTACATTTTAATAGCCATTCAAACCCCTTTGTGTCAACTTGTGTGCATGTTATCAGGCCAAAATCACCAGGGTATGTAAACGTTTGATCAGGGTCATTTGGGTAGTTTCTGTTGTAATTATGATTTAAAAAGAGTAAACCGAGTTGATTGATAATTCATGACTTCAGCCAAACTTGAACCATGAGTGAAATAAATGTTTTTTTGTTATCATTCGTATTCTCTGAAAAATGGCCAAGAAATCATGAATTCTGCCAGGGTATGTAAACTTATGAGCCCAACTGTATACTCTGTATCATTTATACAGTGTGGTGTAATCATTATCGGTGTATATATACTCTGTATCATTATACATTGCACTGTGATCATAATCAACCTATAGATACTTGGTATTTGACATTGCACAAATATCAGCTTTTGAGAGATACCTGAAAGTACATAAATGATAATCTATATAATTTGAGACACCTTACTGTGCGATTATATGTAGCAATAAATCAGCCTTTAAAGAGGTTGTAAACTTCCAAAAAAAAAAACCCCAAAAAGCCTGCAAGGCAAATGCATAATGAGCTGGTATGCATCACATACTAGCACATTATGAACTACTTACCTTAGAAACGAAGCCCTGCAGCTGTGCCCTTACACCGCTAATACAGCCGACATCTTTCCCAGAGTTACTTCTGGGTTTGTGGGCTCTGGCGCTGTGATTGGGCCGAGCTGCGATGATGTCACTCCCGTGCATGGGTATGGGCCTTGAAGAAATGGCATGGCTGCAGGGCCCCTAACCCTCTGTCTGGACAGTGCTGATTGGCCCTTTGCTGATCACATGCACTCTCTCAAGAAAAAAAAAACTCTAGCAATACACACTAAACTGAGCATGTGCAGAGTAACTCCAAAGGCTTTTTCTTATCAGAAGATTGGGGACAGTGTAAGAAGAGGAGGATCAGAGAAGACGTGATCAAACAGGCTTTTTACACAATGTAGAGGATTAACCTCTTAGATTCCACAGTGAGTATAACAAGCATTCTTTACTGCATATACAGACTGATTTAACTGTTGTGGGTTTAGTAAAACTTTAAGTACTAAGTGCTGCTGAGCAGCTTAATCTCAGCCCAATGATACTTATTGAGTTCAAGCTCCTGGTGTCATCACAATGAGCCAGCAGCACAGGATGTTAGAAGCAGTTCATCTTTTAGGGGTAAGTAATGTTATGCTCTTCTTACTCTATGCAACACTTGCTGTTTGACATCTCAACCTAATCTTATTAGATTTTATTTACAGACACTACTATCTTTTTTTCTTTGCACAGGTAACAATCTGTTAATACATTATCTCTCCTGTCACCATTTCCTCTTTTGATTCTGCTAATTTGCATCACACAGTCAAACACAGAAAGCCTCTGTTTTTTTTTGGCTAATGTCCCTCGGAGAATAGACTGATGGAATGGCTTCTGTCTGCCTGAGAGAAGCAAATCATTTTTTTCCCCCATTTTCAAAATTCTAGCAAGCTTTCCTAGCTGCTTTATAGCCATTAAAACATTTTTTTGCTGCAGCTTGCCAGATCAGTTGACTTAGCTGGTCCAGGGCTATGGTCCATCCACAACTGAAACCCTGTTCTTCCATACGGGCTCTGATTTTGCTCAGCTTGCTGTCCTGAAGCCTCACTGTCCTTCTCAAAGGCCTCCATAGCCTCTTCCAAGGTATCCACTTCCTCTTGCCTATCCTGAGAGAGTTTTTTGCCCCAGTATGTGAATTTATGGGCAGGCTTCCAGTTCTTTATAAGGCTGCAGGCCTCCTCCTCTCCCTCAGAGTCTCTCTCTGACATTGCTCTGTCTGCTTCTGCACTTCATGAAGAGAAAGATGAGGATGGTGCCTTTTTGGGTTCCTAGGACTCAGTACAGGTGCTGGCCAAACCTGCTGATATTTCTCCTAAATTTGCAGATACCAGCTCTATCCTTACTGACACAGAGTGCACGTACCTTGACTTAGTGCATCCTGTGTCAACCCAGCCAAAGGTCACAAGCCTAGGTTCTCTTAAAACACCTTGGTATGCCAAAACCTTCCGTCTACAGTAGCATTGCTCACATTGCTGTCCCTGTGTGCTCCGTAAGATGCCATGGGATCTCTCTGGTTCTGTTACTCCTCCAGAAGCCGCTCCTTGAACCTATTGGAGATCTTTCCCTTTCTACTCTCACTGACAGGGTTGCCTTCCTTGTTGCTGTCACCTATGGCACATATATACTTGTTCTAAGCTGGACTTAACAATGTAAAATATACCATATCCGGAATTTATCTTTAAAGCGGAGCTTCACCCAAAAGGCAAAGTTCTGCTTTAAGGCCTCCTCCCTCCCTCCTGTAAATAAAATGGCACTTTTGGGGGGAGTGGGTGCCTGCACCCACTTCCACTTTGACCACCTAGGCGATTGAAGCGGAAGTTCTCCTCCCCCTTCCTCCTCGCAGTCTTCCGGGACATGCCACAGATCCCAGTATACTGCGGGACCATTAACAATGCGCACCGGGGTGGTTGCAAGCTGTCGCAGCCGGGTGCCCACAGTTAAGATACTGGTGCCAGGGACAGAAGACAGGAGGTGAAAACAGCTGGGGTGAGCAGAGCGCTGGATCGTTGGACAGGCGAGTGCCTGTCTCTGCAAAAAGTCAGCAGCTACAGTTTCTGTAGTTGCTGACTTTTCAATTTTACACAGTAGACTTGAGCTACTCTTTAAGGTGTTGCTGTATACTGTTTACTAAGGATTGATATACGTTTGAGATGCGGTTGCCTGCATCTGTGTGCAGGCAGTACCATTCATGTCAGATGAGGCCCAGAGGCTGCATGGACACAACCGCTGCTCCAAATTTCAAATTCGTATGGGTTCTGGTGCACAGCCCTGAACTTGCACTGTATGCATTCGGGACTGTGCACACCCACACGCTCTCATGGGCATCCTTAATCGTACATCCATACCAAGGACCGTGGTTGTCCGCACAGGGATGAACAGGTGTAACGCGCATCAGTGTGCAGGCAGTCTCACTGATGTCAGATGAAACCCAGTCGCTGCATGGACACAGCTGCTGCTCCCAATTAAATATCCGTATGGGTGCTGGTACACGACCCTGAACTCACACTGGGGTTGATTTACTAAAACTGAAGAGTGCAAAATCTGGTGCAAATGAGCATGGCAGCCAATCAGCTTCTAACTTCAGCTTGTTCAATTTAAGCTTTGACAAAAAAAAAACAGGAAGCTGCAGCAGATTTTGCACTCTCCAGTTTTAATAAATCAACCCAACTTTCTGCGTTTAGGAACATGCTCTTGCATCCACACGGATGTCAAACTGACGGCTGCAGCAGCAGCTGTGTACCTGCAGCCACTGTGTCTCAATTGACATGAATGGGGAAGCCTTCACAAGGATGAACTGAGCACTTGTGCATCCTGTGAGGGCAAACATGGCCCTAATATGGGGGTACACTTGAGTACACCGGTATGAATAAGGCCATAGTACACAGCTACTTACAAAGTAAAACTGACCAATGCTTATTGAATTTAGATCTGGTTGGTTGCCCCAAATTCTTGCATTTTGCAGTCTTATCCTATGTCCTCCCTCCTATGCAATGATTGAGCAGAGGGTCTGTTCTGTATGAGAGGTTTCCCTATACAGCTGGTGCAGCCATCCACTCTGGCTCTTCTGTTCTGGGAACAGGTCAATCAGACTGGCCATCACTTTCCCTCCTCATCGCTCCCCCCACTCCACTATGTTTGGATTTTCTGCTTAATTACCCTTAAACAAAGCACAGGAGGGAGCCCCAGAGAGACGCACAGTTCTGGACAGAGAACAGAAGATGTCTGTGCCCCTTACATAACCTGCCGGGAACGTCCAGCCCCCCCCCCCCCCAAAGCCACATCTACGATATTGCACCACTGATACAGATTGCAACACGCAGCCAATGTGCACTGCACACAGTCAGTCTCATCCCTTCTCCCATCTCAGTATGTAAGCCTGAAAGATCTGTTTGGAAAGGTTAACGTCAACTGCAGTGGGCCTCCTATGAGCCCCTTTGATGACTTTATTTTATTCTGTTCCACGCCAAAAATAAAAAAAATGTAAGGAAACCTTTACTGGGAGAAACACAGACTTTTTTTTTTTTAAATGCCAGCTGCCTGGCTGTCTCCGGGTTCAATACTCAAGTCACTGACCTGGAACAAGCATGCATTAAGTAAGATTAAAGTGATTGTAAAGGATCTTTTTTTTTTTTTTTATTTATTTTTAATTAACAAACATTTTATGTAGTGGTTTTGCACAGAGCAGCCCTCGATCCTCCTCTTCTTGGGTCCCCTGTGGGCGCTCTTGGCCCCTACCCCCACCACGTGCCCCCATAGCAAGCCACTTCACGCGGGCTGAATGACAAGCCGTACTGTGTGCGTCTATTGACACATACAGTTCAACTTGGCCTTGCCCCCACTCCCTTGTCACTGGGTTTGATTGACACTAGCAGGAGCCAATGGGCCCCGCACCACTGAGTCCTGTGAGGAAGGAGAGCAAGAGTAGCGCTGCTGCTCACTTGGGCAGAAAATGCATTAAGGTAAAAACCTTTAGCCATTACAACCACTTTAAGATGCTGATAGCGACTGACTGCACAAGAAAAAAATGAACTGCTCTTTAGCGTGTGGGGGGGAGCCTCCACTGCTGTTTGTTGTATTCAGGCAGCTGGCACCCATAGCTGAGTACAGTGGTGCTTATGAACAGTGACTGCATCTGATAGGGCAGGTTCCCAAAAAGTTGGTATAATGTGACCCCAGACAGTATGCTATCAAGAGGTAAATATTATTTATTGGACATAAAGCATAAATAACACCAGGAATAAAATGTCAGTTCAAAGCAAAACCTCTATGCACCAAAAATAACAACGTTGTTATTAAGTTAAATTTGGATATGGAATCTATATTGAGTCTCCACTTGGATGATGCACACACAGTGAACTGATATAATAATCACCTGTTCTCACGAGTCTGGGCTTTTTGGGTTCTATATGTGCTGTATATTTTTAACTCCCTGCCATTAGCATACCACAAAGCTTCTAATCCATTGCCTGGTCATCTCTTGCCTCGACTACTGCAATTCCCTCCTTACTGGCTTACCTCTAAATAGCCTATCCCCACTTCAGTCCATTATGAACGCTGCTGCCAGGCTCATCCACCTTAAAAACTGCTCGGTGTCTGCTACACCCCTATGTCAATCCCTCCATTGGCTGGCCCTTAACCATCAAATTAAATTCAAGATACTAACAATAACTTATGAAACCATCCACAACCTGGCTCCCAGCTACATCACTAATCTGGTCTCAAAATACCAACCAAATCGTTCTCTTCGCCCCTTCCAAGACTTCCTGCTCTCTAGCTCCCTTGTCACCTCATCCAATGCTTGCCTCCAGGACTTCTCCAGAGCCTCTCCCATCCTCTGGAATGCTCTACCCCAATCTGTCCAACTTTCTCCTACTTTGTCCACCTTCAAACGATCCCTGAAAACTCATCTCTTCAGAGAAGCCTATCTGGCTCCCACCTTACAACTGTACATTTATCTTCTCTATCAGAAAATCCCCCACAGTGATTACTCTTGTATCTCTTGACCTTCCCTCTTAGATTGCAAGCTCTAATGAGCAGGGCCCTCTGATTCCTACTGTATTTAAGTGTATTGTATTTGTACTGCCTACCTTCAAGTTGTAAAGCGTTGCATAAACTGTTGGCGCTATATAAATCCTGTATAGTAATAATAATAACAATTAGCGTGAGTCATCCCTTTTCGTTTACTGGTACTGCCAAGGTCACCCACAGCTCAAAGTCATCAAGAATCAAACAAAAGTTGAGCTGTCTATGGAGGCCCTTAACCTGAAATCAAAAATTCTGTTTTGCATACTGGTTTGAGGTCGATTATTGAAAAGTGTTCAAGCCATTGGAACAAATTGACATTGGGCAACTAGCGTTTTCAGAAAGATCTTGGCCATAACAGGCAACATATCTTTTCCAATTGCAGGTTTCTATTAGGAATCACGCTATATGTTTTTTTTTGTTTTTTTTTATATTTTATTTTTTTGGCTTGAGCAAGGTTTCACCTCCAGCCTGGTGCTTGCATAGGTGTGCACACCCTCTTATAACTGGGGATGTATCTATGTTCAGAATTAAGCAATCACATTCAAACTCATGTTAAATAGGAGTCAGTACACACCTGTCATCATGTAAAGTGACTCTGATTAACCCCAAATAAAGTTCAGCTATTCTAGTAGGTCTTTTCTGACATTTTCTGAGTCGCATCCTACAGCAAAAGCCATGGTCCACAGAGAGCTTACAAAGCATCAGAGGGATCTCATTGTTAAAAGGTATCAGTCAGGAGAAGGGTACAAAATAATTTCCAAGGCATTAGATATATCCTGGAACACAGTGAGGACAGTCATCATCAAGTGGAGAAAATATGGCACAACAGTGATATTACCAAGAATTGGACGTCCCTCCAAAATTGATGAAAAGACGAGAAGAAAACTGGTCAGGAGGCTGCCCAGAGGCCTACAGCAACATTAAATGAGCTGTAGGAATATCTGGCAAGTACTGGCTGTGTGGTACATGTGGCAAAACTCTCCCGTATTCTTCATATGTCTGGGTATGGGGTAGAGTGGCAAGACGGAAGCCTTTTCTTAAGAAAAACATTCAAGCCTGGCTAAATTTTGCAAAAACACATCTGAAGTCTCCCAAAAGTATGTGGGAAAATGTGTTATAATCTGATGAAACCAAGGTTGAACTTTTTGGCCATAATTCCAAAAGATATGTTTGGCGCAAAAACAACACTGCGCATCACCAAAAGAAAACCATACCCACCGTGAAGCATGGTAGTGGTAGCTTAATGCGTTGGGGCTGTTTTTCTTCAGCTGGAACGGGGGGCCTCAAGGTAGATGGGAATCATGAACAGTTCCAAATACCAGTTATTATTGGCACAAAACGTTCAGGCTTCTGCTAAAAAGCTGAACATGAAGAGAAACTTCATCTTTCAGCATGACAACGACCCAAAGCATACATCCACATCAACAAAGGAATGGCTTCACCAGAAGAAGATTTAAGTTGTGGAATGGCCCAGCCAGAGCCCAGACCTGAATCCGATCTGTGGGGTGATCTGAAGAGGGCTGTGCACAGGAGATGCCCTCGCAATCTGACAGATCTGGAGTGTTTTTACAAAGAGTGGGCAAATATTGCCAAGTCAAGATGTGCCATGCTGATCATACCCAGACTCATACCCAAAAAGACTGAGTGCTGTAATAAAATCAAAAGGTGCTTCAACAAAGTATTAGTTTAAGGGTGTGCACACTTATGCAACCATATTATTTTAGTTTTTTTATTTTTACTTCCCTCCACCTAAAAGATTTTAGTTTGTTTTTCAACTGAGTTGTACAGTTTATGGGTCACATTAAGGCCTCATACACACGGACGTTTTTTGACGCCGGCGTTTTCTGGCGTTTTTTGCAGCTCTCCATGTTAGTCAATGGCCCCATAAAAACGTCTGCGTTTTTGAGCTGTAAATGGCGTCGGCGTTAGTGAGCTGAAAGTAGAACCCACGGCCATCGCGTTCTGAGGCTGTAACGTTTTGGCATTTTTTGACATAGACGCCACAAAACGCCAACAAACGCCAACTAATACTGTACAGGCCTTGTCCGGCGTTTTTTGACGCCAACGTTTTTAGGTTGAAAAATAGCAGAGGGATGATTTTTTTTTAAAAACGCCTATTGACGCCGACGCTCACTTATGCTCACTAACACCGATGCATAACGCCTAAAAACGCCGTTTTTTTTTTCCTTGACGTCGGGCCCGACGTTTTGTTTATTTTTAAAGATACGCCCGTGTGTATGAGGCCTTAAGGTGGAAAAAGTTCTGAAATGATTTATCTTTGTCTCATTTTTTACATCACAGAAACCTGACATTTAAACAGGGGTGTATAGACTTTTTATATCCACTGTACATTGCAAGCCTTCTGGAAAGCATCATTGTACATTCCCACTTTCTAAGAATAGTATTAAAGCTCACACACTAATTGCACTCACTTCCTGATTGCTGAGTTGAAGAAACTTCACAGTTTTGATAAATATAAAGATTATACAAAGATTGTATGGCCAGATTGTAACATGTATGATGGGGAATAAAAAAAACAATGGGGGTTCTAGCTCTTTGGCTGAAGTTGGGCATTGAAAAAACATAATAAATAAATAATACAATTCTCCAGCTGTAGGTCATGTTATTGGCCATTTTTTTGGGTTCTATCAGTTTGTGTTTGGTAGCCACATTGGCCTTGCCCATACTAAGACTGGTTGGCCATGCTCTCATGCACAAGGAAAATCTTTTGCTCTTGACGTCAGAGACTTTTCCAGCTGCATTTATGTTGTTTTCATTCCCACCGTATGTGGATGACTACTTATTAGATCAGCGATTATAAGAGCGTCGAGCAGGGGATATTTTGTCTTTAATGTCTCTTTACTTCCCACAGTCACTGTGCATTGTCTGCTCGGGTGCTGGATAAACAGGGACAACCATGTTTGTTGTGTCCACTTAGAATAAATCCTTTTATAATGCTTTGAAAGTGTGATAGTAGTGTATGATTGTATAATGGATTGAGAGGTGACAGACAAGGACAATGGCTGGCGGGCCTAAAATAACATCCTGACCATGGGCTGCTGTCCCTCCTCCTATGGAAATCACAATTAATTACATGTGTAGGAAATATGATGTAACATATTTTTATAATATATGGCCCACACAAAAAGGATCTTGTATCCAAAATATATGATCCTTTACTGGCGAGATCCCACTGTCTATTGACATCAATAAGCAAAGAAACAGGAATACAAGATATAAGACCACTTATGGATGAGTGTTTGTTAGAAGTGCTGCAAAGGGTTCTCCAGATATCAATAATCCCCTCTCTGAGACTTCCAGTACCTTGAAAAAGTATTCATACCCTTTGAAATTTTCCACATTTTGTCATGTTACAACCAAAAACTGGAATGTATTTTATTGGGATTTTATGTGATAGACCGACACAAAGTGGCACGTAATTGTGAAGTGGAAGAAAAATGATAAATGGTTTTCAAAATTTTTTTACAAATAAATATCTGAAAAGTGTGGCGTGCATTTGTATTCAGCGCCCTTTACTCAGATACCCCTAACTAAAATCTAGTGGAATTGCCTTCAGGAGTCACCTAATTAGTAAATAGAGTCCACCTGTGTGTAATTTAATCTCAGTATAATGACAGCTGTTCTTTGAAGCCCTCCGAGGTTTGTTAGAGAACCTTAGTGAACAAGCTGCATCATGAAGGCCAAGGAACACACGAGACAGGTCAGGGATAAAGTTGTGGAGAAGTTTAAAGCATGATCAGGTTGCCCAAAGAAATTGGGCGGATCTGGCACATTTGGACAGAATCAGAACACACAGTGGTAGACCAAGATTAATGCTTTAATCCCAGTCTATTCGCCTTTGGTCTTCAATATCCCAAGGCCGCTTGGTAACGTTCTCCCCCACATTGCTCACACTCCCACATAGCATCTGCGGGGACAGGTCGACCCAGGGGTTGGAATTATGGTTAATATACATCTCTTGTAAAAGGACTGTACGCTATATTCTGCCATAGAGACGGACCTGAGCAACAATGGTTCTATAGTTGGGTGTTGTAGTTGTGCAACTGTTTTTCTTTTTTCTCCTTGGTTTGTACACCTTCAGCCAGGGTATGCCCAAATGGCTGTGTTTTGTACCCTATGACCATAAAACTTTAATAAAAAGAAGTTATAAAAAAAAGCAGGATCAAGTTATAAAAAAATATATCCCAAGCTTTTTTTGTCACGGAGCACTTTTTAATCCATCATCCGAAAATGGAAAGAGTATCGCACAATTACAAACCTACCAAGGCATGGCCGTCCACCTAAACTGACAGGCCAGGCAAGGAAAGCATTAATCAGAGAAGCAATCAAGAGGCCCATGGTAACTCTGAAGGAGCTGCAGAGATCCACAGCTCAGGTGGGAGAATCTGTCCACGGGACAACTATTAGTCATTCACTACACAAATCTGGCCTTTATAGAAGAGTGGCAAGAAGAAAGCCATAAGAAGTCCTGTTTGCATTTTGTGAGAAGCCATGTGGGGGACACAACAAACATATAGAAGAAGGTGCGCTGGTCAGATGAGACCAAAATTGAACTTTTTGGCCTAAAAAGCGAAGCGCCATGTGTGGCGGAAAACTAACACTGCACATCACCCTGAACACACCATCCTCACCGTGAAACATGGAGGTGGCAGAATCATGTTGTGGGGGTGCTTTTCTTCAGCAGGAACAGTGAAGCTGGTCAGAGTTGATAGGAAGGTGGATGGAGGCAGATACAGGGCAATCTTAAAAGAAAACATGTCTGCAGAAGACTTGAGACTGGCATGGAGGTTCACCTTCCAGCAGGACAACGACCCTAAACATACAGCCAGAGCTACAATGGAATGGTTTAGATCAAAGCATATTCATGTGTTAGAATGGCCCAGTCAAAGTCCAGACCTAAATCCAATGAGAATCTGTGGCAAGACTTGAAAATTGCTGTTCACAGACGCTCTCCATCCAATCTGACAGAGCTTGAGATATTTCTCAAGGAAGAATGGGCAAAAATGTCCTCTCTAGATGTGCAAAGCTGGTAGAGACATCCCCAAAAAGACTTGCAGCTGTAATTGCAGCGAAAGGCGGTTCTACAAAGTATTGACTCAAGGGGGCCTGAATACAAATGCACACCACACTTTTCAGATATTTAATTTAAAAAAATTGTGAAAATATCATTTATAATTTTCCTTCCACTTCACAATTATGTGCCACGTTGTGTTGGTCTATCACATAAAATCCCAATAAAATACATATACATTTTTGGTTGTAACATGACAAAATGTGGAAAATGTCAAGGGGTATGAATATTTTTTTCAAGGCACTATACATAGATTATTCCTGCAACACAATATACAATTATGCCCCAAATGAACTTCAGGAATGGGAGGGATCTTATTCATATGTTCGTTCTCGAGGTGCCCAAAGCTTGTTCGCCACTGGTAACAAGTGTTTCATATTAACCAAGCTTTCTATCTTCATTGCTCCCCTGAACAGAAATTGGGTCCCCTAGGAATGTTGGACCACCCAATGAAAGACTGACATCGTCATTGCTCCTCTGAACCAAAAATGGGTTGCCTAAGAATTTTTGGACCTTTCTCTTAAACCCATATCTTTATTGCTCTTCTGACCCAAAAATGGGTCTCCTGGGGATTTTTGACCTTCCTCTTAAAGTTACACATTGCTCCCCTGAACCAAAAATAGGTCTCCTAGGAATTTTGTACCTCCCTCTTAACACTTTAAGACCCACACCTTCATTGCTCCTCTGAATCAAAACGGAGTCTCCTAGGTATGTTGGACCTCACTCTTAAAAACCCACATCTTCAGTGCTCCTCTGACCCAAAATGCGTCTCCTAGGGAACTTTTTACCTCCCTCTTAAAGACCAACATCTTCATTGTTTCCCTGAATCAAAACTGGGTCTACTAGGAATGCTGGACCTCCCTTTTATAAAACCCACACCTTTATTGCTCTCCTGGACCAAAAATGGGTCTCCTAAGAATTTTGGACTTCCCTCTTATAGACCCACATTTACATTTCACCTCTGAACTAAAAATACATCTCCTAGGAATTTTGGACCTCCCTCTTAAACCCATATCTTCAGTGCTCCTCTGATCCAAAAATAGGTCTCCAAAAATGTTTTGCCCTCCCTCTTAAAGATCCACATCTTCATTTTTCCCCTAAATCAAATGTGGATCCCTAGGAATGTCGGACCTCTTAAAAACATACATCTTTATTGCTGTCCTGAACCAAAAATGGATCCACTAGGAATTTTGGACCTCTCTCTTAAACCTACATGTTGTATGCTACTCTGACCCAAAAATGGATCTCCTTCTTAAAAATCTACACCTTTTATTACTCTCCTCAAATGGGTCTCCTAAGAATTTTGGACCTCCCTGTTAAAGATCCACATCTATATTGTACCTCTGAAAATAGATCTAGAAATTTTGGACCTCCTTCCTAAACCCATGTCTTAAATGGATCTCTTAGGAATTTCTGACCTCCCTGTTAAAGAACCACATTTTCATTGTTCCCCTGAATCAAAGGTGGGTCTCTTAGGAATGTTGGACCTCACTCTTTAAAACCCACATTTGTATTGCTCTCCTGAACCAAAAACGAGTCTCTTAAATATTTTGGATCTCCCTCATAAAGACCCACATCTACATTGCTCCACTGAACCAAAAATGGGTTTCCTAGGAATTTTAAATCTCCTTCTTGAAGACCCCCATCTGGAATGAGCAGTAAAAAGGATGTTATATTTGACTTGAAAAACAATAGCACGTCGGCTATCTCCACAACATGCCTTTGGAAAGGCAAGGTGAATTCTATTGTTCATTTAGGAAGTTTAACCCACATCTATACAGGTAGCTCTCAAAAATGTAAAAAGATTTTGAATAGAATAGTTATAAACAGGCTATGTGGAGACTGCTGATATATATTTCCTACTATGAAATACCCATTTAGCAAGATTGGCTCTCAGATTAAAACAGAACAAACCCTTTGTATTGACCCGTTGCTTGCTGAATTGCGACGCCTAGAATGTCTCCACAAAGTACAGCACTCTCTGCCTATAAGGACCTACTTAAAGTGAGGGAGGTATTAAATAGTCTCCTATTCCAGAGAACCAAACAAAAAATAACCTGGGCTTGCAGATCTGTGTACACATTTTCTGATAAACCGAACACCCTCCTGGCTAGGTCGCTTCGAGGCCCGCGGGCGAGGACGTATATCCCACATATTCTGTCCATCTCTGGCCATAGGGTGTCAACTTCTGGTTCCATGGCTAAGGAATTCTTTTTCTTTTTCCATAGCCTGTACAACCTTCATCATCCCTTGAATCCAGATCAGATACCCAAACTTGAAGCAAAGATTTAGGCTTATGTTGGTTTCTCAAAAATGCCCTTGCTATCATACACTGGCTGCAAAAAAACTGAAATCTCCAATTACATTTGAGGAATTAAGCATAGCCCTGTCCAAGTTTAAACCCAGGAAGGCCCCTGGCCCTCTTAGTACAAAATCTTTTTCGGGACCCTGACTCTCCACTTTGCAAATGCACTTAATTTGTTGGTGGAAGGGAAGCCTATGTCTGTTCACTGAGGGCCTTCCTCACCCTGGTCCCCAAGGAGGGGAAGGATCCATCACACTGTGACAGTTACAAGCCTATTGCCCTGTTGAAAGCAGACCCTTAAATTGTTTGCCAAGGTCTTGGCTGACAGGTTACTTCCATCCAGGGACATACCTACAGGGGTCACAATTGCAACCTGGCCCCATGCTCCAGGGGGCTCGTGCAGCCCCCTCTACATCTGGATAGGAGGGGCAGCGGCATATGGAGGAACTGATCCCCTCTCTCCTACAGCCGCTGAATGCCCACTTCTCCTCTCCCTTCCACAGGCATTCAGCAGCTTCAGGAGGGAGTGAATTGGTTCCCCTATATGCCACCGCCCCTCCTCTCTAGCTTCCTAATGCTCCCGTCTGGCCTCCCCCCCCCCCAGCTCTACTGGGTTCCCCCCTCCTCTCTCCAACTGACTGCTGCAGGGGATGCTGTGGGGATAGAGAG
Source organism: Glandirana rugosa (assembly GCA_018402905.1). Lineage (NCBI taxonomy): Eukaryota > Metazoa > Chordata > Amphibia > Anura > Ranidae > Glandirana > Glandirana rugosa. The sequence continues at coordinate 145,515 of BLSH010173313.1, forward strand.
CAGGGAAGGGGCCAGTAAATGTGTCATTTACCAGTTCCTTCCTTGTCTGAATGAATAGAGTCAGTGACCCGTACTGTTTACTATGCTTCAGTTTGTAAATGAAAGGGATGCTCTGTACAGAGCTATTCCTGTCCATTCGTTCTGTGCAGCTGTGGCCTCAATTTCCTTTCTCTGTCTCAAAGGTGAAACATCAGAGGTCTGTTTATAGACCCCTGATATCTCACCAAAGCCTCCCAACAAGGCTCCTAAAAAACTGTAAAGAATAATAAAAAATAATGTTGTAAAAAATACTGTACATAAAATAAAATAGTAAAAATATTAAAAAATAATAAAAATCTACTGACACCAGTGGAGGAACTACCAGGGTCGCAAAGGTTTCACTTGCACTTGCGACCACGCCCTGGCGTTCCGCCACCGTGCTCGGAGAGAAGGATCACAGCCGGGGGTCAGGGGGTCCCTTCATGGTTTCTTGCAGCGGGACCCTGACGATTTTAGTTATGCCTCTGCATCCATCTGTCCCTCATCTTGTTCACAGGAGCCAAGCTAGCTTCGTCCCATTCTGGGAACCTAGCGACAATACTATTCATGTCATTAACCTAATTCATGGTACCAGGACCTCCAGACAACCTTTTCTGCTCCTTTCCACAGACGCAGAAAAGGCGTTTGATAAGGTTAGTTAGCATTTCATATAGGTCACCTTAGAACACATTGGGCTGTGGGACCCCATATGTTTAGACGGATCTACTCCTTTTATTTCTCACCAACAGTGGCTGTCAAAGTCAAGGTGATTGAGATACTTCTTCTATATCACCAACGGGCAAGACAGAGATGCCCCTGCCCCCCCATCATTTTTATTCTAATGCTTGAACTGCTTATCTGTAAGGTTAGAGCAAATCTTGACATTACTGAATATAATAAACCCTGATCTTTTCATTACAAACCCTCTCACTTTGTTGCCGAACCTGTTGGCAGAGCTACAGGACTATGAATCTATTTCTAACTCTGAACTCAACTTAAGCAAATCCTCAGCTCTAAATATCACATTTGATCCCCCTGCCCTTCAGGCCCTATGGCCTCACTTTTTGCTGGGCCTCTAATGCAATTTTCTATTTGGGCACCAATATCACGCGGGACCCCCATGACCTTTGAACCTGCTCTTCAAAAGGTTAAGGGAGATTTCCAACATTGGCACTCATTGACCCTGACCTAGTCTGGCCGCTGTAATGCACTGAAAATGGCAGTCCTCCCCCATTTACTCTTATTTCAGGCTTTGCCCATTGTGATACCCTCATTCTTTTTCCTTAAACTAGGGACAATTTCCCGGGAGTTTGTATGGTCAAACAAACAATTCTGCCCTAAACTGCAACTCCTATCACCCCCTAAGGTGTCTGGCGACATAGGCCATTCTGATATTGGGGCATATATAAATCCTATATAATGATAATAATATTACAGAGCAGCTCACGTGACTAGAATAGTTGACTGGTTCTGCCCCGACTCAGTGAAGCATTGGGTGACAATGGAGATGGAGGACTCTCGAAATACAGACCAGAGAATCCTTTCACTGCGCAGAAATCTCATCTCTCCCTTCATCCTTTGTCCCAGTTAACCTTGAGTTTGTTCCGGGGCTTCACGACAAACGCTTTCAATGCCTCACTGACAGTGGACGAGCCAATTTCACAGACTTCTTGTCCTGCGATGGAGTGCCCCCTTCCTCCGACATTACTGGCCGGTTTGATCCCCTCTGGACTTCTGGAGTGGACTGCAATTACACCATTTCCCCTGTAAGCTTTCCAAGAAACAGGGCATTGCCTGCCCCTTGATGGATTTCAAATGCCTCTGTCATGCCCGTGAACCTACTTGTCACTGCCTTTCCTTCACTTATGGTTCTCTGATCAATCCAGGCCCTGATTATATTCCTCCTTTCTAATGCACCCAATTCTCAGCATCACAACAGGAAAAAAAATCTTAATTTTGACACAAGTCCTCCACTGCCAGCAGACTCCAGGAGATGAGTTACAAGATACTCATTAGGTAGCATAAATTTCCTGCTCTTCTCCATAGTATCTCCCCACAGGTCCCACATGCCCGTTGGAGATGTGGAGGTGCCTGGGGCACTTTATACCATATATTTTGGCAGTGTCCCAGCGTACAACCCTTTTGGAGTGAGGTCACAGACATCAGCAGACAGCTTACGTCCGTGGATGTGAGCAATAACCCGGCCTGTTTACTTCACTTGTCAGTCCTATCAAAATATATAAATCCTCCTTGACTTTTGGAACTTTTGAATGCAGAGAAGGCATGTATTCCACTCTGGTCGAAACAAACATGCCCACCAATGAAATCTCTTTGGTTTGCGAAGGTCAGATTATGCACGTGGAAGACCTTATGGCTACCTTGCATAACCCTGAAGAGATCTTACGGTCTACCTGGATGCCCTGGCAGTACTTATCTATACAGATGCCTACTTAAAAGTGCTGTCTCAATCTGTGTAGCTAGAAATACTCCTGTCTTTATTTCCTAGGGAGAGCCCCCCAGATCCCTCCCTCTCTCCCCCCAACTGGTCTCAGTCAATCTTTACGTTTTACCCAGTCTCCCTTTCCCGATCCTAGATCTCACAAAGTTTTCTTCCAATGGATATATGCACCCTATCATGATCCCAGTTTTTAATGCCCTGCACTATGGTATTCTTTTAGTGATTGTGAATTAAGGGATCCTAGTTTTGGACTCATAGTGTTACACGTACATGTCCTCCTTCTCTAAATACATTTTTATTTTTATGTGTTCTGGAACAAATTCTTATTCTCTTCCCATCACTAGTCCTCCCACAAGTAATGTTATCAAGACGTTGCTCTTTCATAGCAGTTTTTGTTGACTATGATGGCTGACTACCCTATGAGAATCCAGGTTCCTACAGTATCAGTAGCTTCAGTATCAATATTAACTTGTTCAGAAGCCTGGATAACAAACATTAACAATTTGGTAGTCTACGTCCAGAGATATGTAGATAATATTGTCACTTTCTGCTATATTGTCTACATTGTTGTTCTAGACCAGGGATAAGCAATTAGCGGACCTCCAGCTGTTGCAAAACTACAAATCACATCATGCCTCTGCCTATGGGTGTCATGCTTGTTGCTGTCAGAGTCTTGCTATGCTTCATGGGACTTGTAGTTCTGCAACATCTGGAGGTCCACTAATTGCATACCCTGGTTCTAGACTATTGCTATGAAACCAAAAAGTGACAGACACTCTATCAATATACAGTATCTCACAAAAGTGAGTACATCTCTCACCTTTTTATAAATATGTTATATCTTTTCATGTGACAACACTGAAGAAATGACACTTTGCTACAATGTAAAGTAGTGAGTGTACAGCTTGTATAACAGTGTAAATTTGTTGTCCCCTCAAAATAACTCAACACACAACAAAAGTGAGTACATGACCAAACTGGGCCCAATTAGCTATTTTCCCTACCCGGTGTCATGTGTGGCTCGTTAGTGTTACAAGGTCTCAGGTGTGAATGGGGAGCAGGTGTGTTACATTTGGTGTTATCGGTCTCACTTTCGCATACTGGTCACTGGAAGTTCAACATGACATCTCATAGCAAAGAACTCTCTGAGCATCTGAAAAAAAGAATTGTTGCTCTACATAAAGATGGCCTAGGCTATAAGAAGATTGCCAAGACCCTAAAACTGAGCTGCAGCACAGTGGCCAAGACCATACAGTGAGTTAACAGGACAGGTTCCACTCAGAACAGACCTCGCCATGGATCGACCAAAGAAGTTGAGTGCACGTGCTCAGCGTATTCAGAGGTCATCTTTGGGAAATAGAGGTATGAGTGCTGCCAGCATTTCTGCAGAGGTTGAAGGGGTGGGGGAGGGGTCAGCCTGTCAGTGCTCAGACCATACGCCACACACTGCACCAAATTGGTCTGCATAGCTGTCGTCCCACAAGAAAACCCGCAAACAGTTTGCTGAAAACAAGCAGACTAAGGACATGGATTACTGGAACCATGTCCTGTGTTCTGATGAGACCAAGATAAAATTATTTAGTTCAGATGGTGTCACGTGTGTGGTGGCAACCAGGTTAGAGTACAAAGACAAGTGTGTCTTGCCTACAGTCAAGCTTGGTGGTGGGAGTGTCATGGTCTGGGGCTGCATGAGTGCTGCTGGCACTGGGGAGCTACAGTTCATTGAGGGACCCATGAATGCCAACATATACTGTGACATACTAAAGCAGAACATGATTCCCTCCCTTTGGAGACCGGGCCGCAGGGCAGTATTCCAACATGATAACGACCCCAAACACACCTCCAAGACTACCACTGCCTTGCTAAAGAAGCTGAGGGTAAAGGTTGTGGACTGGCCAAGCATGTCTCCAGACCTAAACCCTATTGAGCATCTGTGGGGCATCCTCAAACAGAAGGTGGAGGAGCACAAGGTCTCTAACATCCACCAGCTCTGTGATGTCGTCATGGAGGAGTGGAAGAGGACTCCAGTGGCAACCTGTGAAGCTCTGGTGAACTCCATGTCCAAGAGGGTTAAGGTAGAAAGGCAAAGTGTATTCTAGCCGCATAGAGCCATATTATTGTTATAAAATCATCTCCAAGTTCTATAGGCAAAGTGTATTCTAGCCGCATAGAGCCATATTATTGTTATAAAATCATCTCCAAGTTCTATAGGCAAAGTGTATTCTAGCCACATAGAGCCATATTATTGTTATAAAATCATCTCCAATACAACTTGTGTTGTAACTTGTGTTAGACCATATTCTCTGAAAAATGGCCAAGAAATCATAAATTCTGCCTGGGTATGTAAACTTATGAGCACAACTGTATTGACACTTTGGGCCCAATTTGGACATTTTCACTTAGGGGTGTACTCACTTTTGTTGCCAGCGTTTTGAGTTATTTTGAGGGGACAGCAAATTTACACTGTTATACAAGCTGTACACTCACTACTTTACATTGTAGCAAAGTGTCATTTCTTCAGTGTTGTCACATGAAAAGTAGAATAAAATATTTACAAAAATGTGAGGGGTGTACTCACTTTTGTGAGATACTGTGTGTATACAGGTGGAGCAACATATATCAAATTATAGGTATTTTTTTGCACTTGTTGAACTAATATAACAAAAAATCTTACAGCGACATATTTAACACACCAAGGCTGCATTGATTTTTTTCAGGTGTTTGTATGGGCGTTTTTGAGCTTTGGCATTTTTTTTATCAGCTTATAGAGAAACATATCATGTTTCATAATTTGTTGCTATTTTTTTTAGCTTTTCATCCACTTTTGTTTATTATTATTTATTTATTAATTTTGTATTTTTTTTTTTTTTGTAAGGGGATAGTGGTAAAAGGTTAGGGTTAGGGGTTAATTTATTTATTATTATTTATTTACCTGTTAGTATTGTTTATTTTGTTGGGTTAGGATTAGGGTTAGGGGTTAAAGCGGTAGTAAAGCCCACTTGGTGATTTTTACCTACAGGTAAGCCTATAATAAGGATTACCTGTAGGTAAAATGAATATCTCCTAAACTTGAACGGTTTAGGAGATATTCCCCTGGATGCAGCCAATTACATCACCGGCACATCATCATATGCTCTGAAGGTCTGACATACCTTGCTGGGAACTTCAGAGCTTCATGCCGGAACCGAGCGCTCCTGCGCAGGAGTGACATCATGGTGGCTCCGGCCAATCACACCGCCAGAGTGCGCAAACCCGGAAGAAAGTGGCTGTGGTTTACTATCACTTAAATATTGGGGTTAGGGTTATTTTATTTGTTTTTATTATCATTCATTTATTCATGGTTATTATTATTTATGTAAGTATTTTATGTATTAATTATTATATATTTTTATTTAATAATTGCATTTGAGCTCAGAGATTTCTCCTCCAGCATTTTGGAGCTTCGAGCTCCAATCTACAAAACGCTGAGGTGCGAATGGGGCCTTCGGGACCAAATAAAAGATGTTGGTTGTTAGGGTTTACATATCTTTTAGGATAAGCAATGCAATAATACTTAAAAATATGACATTGCTAAAAATGAATCACACTAGTAGCAGCTCTGCTGTCAGCCTGTCACAGAATGGTGCAGTTATGTAAGTAGAGTTGTGTAAGCGACGTGGCGGGGGTCTCAGGTCTCTGAGTCAAATCTGTCCCTGCAGGATGAAATCCCCTTTAACCTTTCCTGTTCAGAAGAGATTCATGCAGAGGAGAGATGGAGAGCGGTGTAGATGAAGTTCATTACTGCAGAGAACAGGATTCCCCCACTGCGCTCTGACTGCTGAACCTTCCTCCAAACACAACTTTTCACAGCTATAAAACATGCATTCATGGATAGATACAGGAGAGCAGTGATGGATTAACTATATTTTGAGCCCGGTGCCTTTCAAGTCATGGCGCCCCCATCAGTTTAAAGAAATCGTGCATGAGAGGCATCTACACTATATTGTCAAAAGTATTGGGACACCTGCCTTTGCACGCACGTGTGCTTTAATGGCACCCCAGTCTAAAGTCCCGTACACACAGGACGACGATCGCATACAACAGGTCTTGCTAATGACCGTTGTATGTGATATCGATTGTTCGTATGCGCGATTTCAACAGTCGAACATACGACGGTTGTACAAGGGAGTTGTATGGGCAGACTAGAAAACTTGGTTGTACCAACAAGCTCTCATACGACCGTTGTATCGTGTGTACAGAGCAGTTGGTACAACAAAACACGCATGCTCCAAAGTCAGGAACGGCCGGATGCTAATTGCATGCATCTGAACGTTCTTCTGCGGTCGTACGATCGTGTAGTGTAGTCAGTATGCTGCATACAACAGCCAACATACGATTTGACACGATCGTACGTGCGATCCTCATCCCGTGTGTACGGGGCTTTAGTCCGTAAGGTTCAATATTGAGTCGGCCCACCCTTTGCAGCTATAACAGCTTCAAATCTTCTGGGAAGGCTGTCCACAAGGTTTAGGAGTGTCTATGGGAATGTTTGACCATTCTTCCAGAAACACATTTGTGAGGTCAGGCACTGATGTTGGAGGAGAAGGCCTGGCTCACAGTCTCTATTTCAGCCTAAAGGTATTCTATCGGGTTGAGGTCAGGACTCTGTGCAGGCCAGTCAAATTTCTCCACCCCAAACTTGCTCAGCCATGTCTTTATGGACCTTGCTTTGTGCACTGGTCCAAATCATTTGGTGGAGGGGGGATTATGGTGTGGGGCTGTTTTTCAGATGTTGGGATTGGCCCCTTAGTTCCAGTGAAGGGAACTCTTAAGGCGTCAGCATACTAAGACATTTTGGACAATTTCATGCTCCCAACTTTGTGGGAACAGTTCGGGAATGGCCCCTTCTTGTTCCAACATGGCAGCACACCAGTGCACAAAACAAGGTCCATAAAGACATGGATGAGCGAGTTTGGGGTGAAGGAACCTCACTGGTCTGCACAGAGTCCTGATCTCAACCCAATAGAACACCTTTGGGATTAATTAAAGAGGAGACTGAGAGCCAGGCCTTCTTGTCCAACATCAGTGCCTGACTTCACAAATGTGCTTCTGGAAGAATGGTCAAACATTCCCATAGACCAGTGGTTCTCAACTCCTGTCCTCGGGATCCACTAACAGGCCACTTTTGCAGGATAACTGAAATAAATCACAGGTGATATCATTTGTTGCTCAGTGATTGCAGTATTCTAGTTTGCATCTCCCCAAGGTAATCCTGAAAATCTGGCCTGTTAGTGGGTCCCGAGGACCAGAGTTGAGAACCACTGCCATAGACACACTACTAAACCTTGTGGACAGCCTTCTCAGAAGAGTTGAAGCTGTTATAGCTGCAAAGGTTCAGCCAATATTGAACCCTATGGACTAAGACTGGGGTGCCATTAAAGTTCATGTGCGTGTAGGGTTGCCACCTCATCCCTTTAAACCCGAACACACATAAATTACACAGGTTCTGAGGTCAATTTAATGTAGGTAAGGCACCAAGTGAGTTTAATTGCCACCTTAATCAGCCACAGAGCCTGTGTAATTCATATGTGTTCGGTTTTAAAGGGATGAGGTGGCAACTCAATGTGCGTGTAAAGGCAGATGTCCCAATACTTTTGACAATATAGTGTATGTTTTGGTTCTGACATGCGTCTGTGAGGGTCTATTTAAATCTATGCATGTGCATAGAGGTGTGTTTTTTGAAGTGTAACAAGCATTTCGATACACTGCCATTGACTTGTGTGGGCCTGCTAAGGCTAAAACTAACATGGAAATATCTTATTTTTAAAGACATCCTGGCACTGTAGCACTGAGATGGGAAGAGGATATTTTTATTATGGGCTAGTTGGACACATACGCATAGGCGTGCACACATAGGGTGGCAGGTGTGCCTGGGCACACCCTAATCACCCTGTACTGTGCAGATTCCCCCTGCTACCTGGCTGCAGAGAAAGGGACTGGGAAATCTCTGTTTTCAGTCTCTTTCTCTGTCTCAAAAGTGAGCCATCAGGGGTCTGGTTAAACCCCTGATATTTCACCAACGCCCCCAGCAGGGCTTCTAAAGAAATTGTAAAAAAAATAAAATAATATTGTAAAAAATAATAAAAAAAACTAAAAATTGTAAAAATAAACTACTGACACCTATCTCTTGTGGTGCACACCCTAAAGCAATAGACTGCGCACACCTATGCACATATGTGTTAGCGAGTTGAAACTCATGTGTTAAATTGCAATGGTATACTGTAAATGAGCCCTGAGGGAGGCCCTTAGAACTCAATGGAAACTCAACATGCATTGGCAACTAGCCTTGGTCAATGGTTAGATAGAGTGTGGAAGAGTTGAACCCCCGTGTATTGTTCCCTGCAGGGAAGATCCATCAGCTTTATTCACCCTGGTGATCATTATCACTGGGATAGAAGGTGATGGGAACTCATAAATTTGCAGCTGTCGCTGAAACAGGAGGTGATAGGGAATCTTTGAATGTGGACATCTGTTCCAGTGACCAGGGCTGAGCCAAGGGGTAGGCAGAAGAGAAGACCACCTTAGTGCACTACTCAGGTCCTACTCAGGTCAGATGCTCAAGACATCATTGACTTAATATGGATGAATGTGCATTCAAAATATACGTGCATGTGGGTACTCTTGACATGCCAGACAGAGCTTTGCAGTGGTCTCAGAACTGGGTGGAGTGCAATGCAAACCCTTTGGCAGGTAAACCAGCTCCCATATTTCATTATTTAGCTGTTTGCCAGGAGTTCATCTCTAATTATTAAAGCAGGGCATAGCAAATTAACGGAGAGCAAAGTGCAGTAACACAGGGCAACTCACATTTTCGTGTATCAGTTGTACCAGTGGAAAATGTTTGCTGGTGGATTTCTGTGTGTTACTGCACTTTGCCCTTTGCCTTTTGGATTAAAGCGACTCCCTTTACCATCCCAAAAAAAATTAAAAGGAGATTCCTTCAAAAGAAGGTGATTAGGCTTCCCAGCCTAGGATTTGACTGCCTCTCTGAGGATGATGGAGGAATCGCTCAGCAGAAGATCAGATCCTGAGTATGTAGTTAGGAGTGTCTAGTAGGAAATGCTTGCCTCGCTTAGAACTTCAGTTATTTTTTTTGAACAAGAACATTGATACAGCCAATGCATTTAAGGGAAATGGACTCCCCTTCCTCAGGGCTTGAATAACAATCTGTGACTAAATTGAGATGCATAACAAAGCCTTAATTGAGGATGGAATAGTGGAATAGCTGTGGGTTGGTACCAACTGACTTCAGTGAGGGACGCTAACTGGATAGCTGGGTATCCAACTGGATGTTCAAGCCCTGAGGAAGGGGAAGTCTATTGCCCGTTTGCCAAGTCCCCTTTTCCATCATATGGGTGTCACATAGCTGTATGAGGAACTCAAGATGATGAGGGTGGCCTCTTGCACAGTTCCTCTCCAAGCACCCCTGAATGTTGAGACAGGGTTTGCTATGACAACGGTAGGGCACAGGTGCCAGGAAGCCGGACCTGCGGGCTCGAAATTGGGAGTGCTGCTGTCAGGTAGGCAGAAGCACAGCGATGAGGGCACCCCAAATTCACCCAGACCAGTAGAGAGCAGAGCCAGGTCACAAGCCAAGCTCACTAACAGAAGGGTAGGAAGGGTTAAGGTCAGAAACGGGCAAAGGTTGGCAATGTGCTGGCAGCAAGGTACAGAATCATTAGACAAAATCTTGGTCAAGAGTCCAGGGTGTGGTTAGTAAGACAGGTAGGCAGTAGACATCAACAGGCAGGGGTAGTCCAGAGGCAGGTCAGAGGAAAGCTGGGTCAATAACAGGTCAAGTGAATTCAGGAGCAAGGATAACAGAAGTACAAGCTGAAAGACCATGCAGCAATGATCCCATGCAAGCCCCAGGTTTAAATAGGCCACTAGGCCTCAGTATCAGTGGTGGATGGGCCTGGTCATATACAAGCATGCCATTGCGCCCATGTTGCCTATTGCATGCTTAGCTAGCACGCCATGTGCGAAAACATGCATGAAACTTATGGCTGGCATGATCTCACTGACGAGCAAAGGTTGGCACAATGTTCCTTGCCATAGGACTGCATTGCTGGGCAGATCCCAAAGAAATAGCAGATAGTGGAACACCGTGTACACTGGTTTGTTGGTTGTAGAGGTCCTCAGGATTGTACTGAATCTCTCATCAGAAGAACAAATGTAATTGGGAGCACCTAGTAAAAAATGGTCGTTTGGAAGCGCCTTGTAGGGAATAGTCGTCTCACTTGGAAGTTTGTTTACACAATTTATTGAAGAGCAATAATACAGCCAACGTGTTTCAGGGGAATGGACTGCCTTCCTCAGGGCTTGTGGCCAAATCTGCATGCAATACAGAGCCTTAGTTGAGCCTGGAATAAGGCTGAGTGCCAGCGTGAATTGACTACAGAGAGGGAAACCTACCGGATGACTGGATATCCAACTGGATGTTCAAGGTTGGACCGTTCCCCTGAAATGCGGTTTGTTTATTGACATTCTTATTCGATAAATGAACAGTAACTGATCTGAACTTCCAACAGAGACAAATATTTCTTACAAGGTGCTCCCACACTACATACCCAAGATAAAAAAAAAAAAAAGGAAAAAGAAAGATGATATAAAAGAAATACAGGACCATTTTAACCAGATCCGGATAGCAAATAAAAAAAAAAAAGCTAACAGAGGTTATAAGCCTTACTCTATGTAAAATGAAAAAAAAAAGTTTTACCTTCAGTTCTACTTTAACTAATAGGAACCAATCTAAGGAATATTTTTTTCACCGGCCTTGGTAAGCACATTCAGATGACTCTTCAGAGAGCATTTGACAGGTGGTGAGTAGGTGCTGAAATGGAGGACTACTGTGCTGCAACCACATTCATTGCACACAGTTGTGGGGCGGTTGCAGCGTGGCCCTATGCAGTCGAATGGGTCATGTTCGGCATGCGGTATTGCTTGCCTAACACAACAGGGGGTATAATTCCTGCCACTGCATCTGAACACCCCTGGGCACTGCCTTCTCAGCTAAAGGCTGAGTGGTTTAGAGAAGTAAAATGCAGCTCAACCGTGTGGCTTTACTGCCCCCCAAACTGGTAGTGTAAACAAGCCCTAATAAAAATACAGACAACTGTCTGCAGGGGAGGGGAGCACATGCCACGACACTACCTGCCTGGAGTTTGCACGTTCTCCCTGTGCCTGCATGGGTTTCCTCCGGGTACTCCGGTTTCCTCCCACACGCCAAAGACATGCTGGTAGGTTAATTGGCTCCTGTCTAAATTGGCCCCAGTATATGTATGAGTTAGGGACCTTAGATTGTAAACTCCTTGAGGGTAGGGACTGATGTGAATGTACAATGTATATGTAAAGCGCTGCGTAAATTGACGGCGCTATATAAGTACCTGAAATAAATAAATAAAAATGTTGAATGTTTTAAATGGCACCAATATTAATCAGAGTTATGATAGGTAGCCAGTTTTTAGCAATGTCATCATGTAGGTATTATTAAGGAGGAATGTGGTGCAGCAGTGCACATGCATTATTGCAATTCACGGTACTGCACGTAACATGCATTGCTGCATTGACACTTAAAGTGGTAGTAAACCCTCCTATCATTTTCAGCCAAGGAAGCTGCCATCTTGGCCTCTGTTTAATCTACAACTGCCATGATGCTGCACATGTGATCAGCTATGACACCAGCCATTGGATGGTTTGACAGTTTGGTTTAGAGCGCAACCAATGGGAGTGTTACATTTCCAGCACGTGCCGGAAATGTGACTGGTTTTTAACCTGTTAAATGCATGGGTTTACTACCGCTTTAAGCCTCGTGCACAGGGTTCGACGGTCGTACGACCGAATGGACCAAATCGTATGTTGGCTGTTGTATCTAGCATACTGACATGCACTACACGATCGTACGACCAAGCTGAACATAGTGACCAGTGTTGCCAACCTCTCGCAGCATTTTTTACTGGCAAAACATGGAAAATTTACTGGCGGAGAACATTTTTTTACTGGCAACCTGAAAAATAACAGAACTCCCATTAAAAACGAAGGCAATTGATATTCAAACACAACATGGAAACACTGGCAATACCCATATCATGTAATTTGATTGGTTTACACTTAAAAAGTCAGCACAGCACGACAAATTATCAGACCCTGATATTCATAGACAGTTGTAAAAATCACTGATTTTTACAAACTGTCAGTAAATTTACTGGCGGTTGGCAACACTGATAGTGACGTGTTATGAACATATAAGGAGAAAGTTCAGGTGCATGTAATTTGTGTCCGGCCATTCCTGACTTCTGAGCATGCAACTTGTTGTACCAACTTCTCTGTACACACGATACAACGGTCGTATGACCGCTTGTTGGTACTACCAAGTTTTCTAGTCTGCTCATACAACTTGTGTTGTACGACCGTTGTACGTCGGCTGTTCTAATTGCGTGTACTAACGGTCGGATTAGCATACAACGGTCGTTCGTACGACCTGTTGTATACGATCGTCGACCCGTGTGTACGAGGCATTAGTGTCAGTCATTTTGCCAACACACCTGCAACACATGTGCTGCAATACATGGCAGTGCATTGCCAGTTGTGTTACAGAAAGGGTGATGTGCGATTTTAGGGTGCCTTGACAGCCTATTCATTTTGGAAGGACTGCCTTAACACAACGCATGTTAATGCATTGCAAAGAAGTAAATGGATCCTTAATGATTCATTGCACATTATGCACATTTGCTCTGTGCATGAATTTGCATATTAATAAGGGTTATGATATGTAGCCAGGTTTTAGGGGTGTCATTTTGTAGGTATTATTATCTCGGTATAAAACCGACTTTACATGTCCATGTTGGGTTAACACTTGAATTACCACATGCGTTATCACAACATGCTGTAATGCACGTAACATGCATAGCACTCCAATTCATTTTAAATGGAACCCTTCTCCTACACTGTAGAACACAACATGCGTTCCTGTATGGCGGTGACATTCATTTTGAATAGGATGCCAAAGCCAACCAACTGCATTGTAGCACTCGATAACGCATGAGAGTGCATTGCTGTACATTGTGTTACAAATGTGTGATTTTAGGCACGTTAGGGTGCACTGCCTCGCTCATTTTGAATTGGCTGCCTTAACATCACACACTTTAACGTGCGACATAACGCGTGCTAACGCAACACAAAGAAGGAAACGGATACTTTTCACTACAAGAGGTTTCTGATCCTTGCTGCAGATCACCTGCCTGCTGATAATCTCTGGGGATGGTGCTTGTGTGTATCCAGCATCATCACAATGAGGATGAAGGACATTTGCAGTTAATTCCAGGAAATTTGGGGGAAATGAAATGAAAATCGAACCTAACAATAGAGAAAAGACCACAGGGGCAGAGGTGTATATTGGGACATCCAGTGTCACCCTGCTGGGGTTTCATTGTAAACACCCCCACCCCCCAATCTCCATGCCATCCTGTCCTGCCCCTCCCCCATCACCTGGACAATCAGATGGGGGTGAGAATAGAGGGAGGGGGTAGAGGTGTCTGGGATGGGAGGGGAGAGACAGGGCTGGCAGTGGTGGGCTTGGAGTCAGACTTCTCTCCTGTGTGATTGGGACTGGAGCTGCCCAGCATTGGATCCTCTGCAGCAGGTAAGCCTTGCTTGTGTTCTAACATTGCAGGTGTTTCTTATTATGTATGATCACATGACCCCAGAGGGTCACATACAGGCACCCTTCCACCAGGACAATCGCTGACCCTGTGTGTGATCGCCTACAATGAATCTTCCTTGGTCACTGAACTACCTGGGACATCTCTATGTGTTACATTGTAACTACTATCTTGTAATGGTATCTATACAATAGTCAGTTTACAACATATTTTATAATCCTGTTTAGGATTAGCAAATTGTTTATTTAGATGTATTATATAAAATCTCCCTATATGCTGGCAACAATGGATACTGATCTTCTTAAGTTTAATGTTTGTTTCCTTCCTATTATAGGTTTTTGCTGCTGTTGTTTTATTTTTCACAAGTTGCCTGTAAGCAGTCAGCAATGGATACTGACCACATACATTTTGGTTACTTGCTATTACAGTTGTTGCTGTGGGTTTTTTGTTTGGGTTTTTATTTTATTTATTTATCTGTTTATTTTCCATAGACTGTTAAAGCAGCCAATTTGCCTGTAAGCAAAGGATACTGTTCACGTTCGGGTTTTTTTTTTTTTTTGTTTGTTTGCTACTAAAGTTGTTGTGTTTTTGTGTTTTTCATAGACTGTTAAGCAGCCAGGTTTTTTTTTTTTTTTTGTTTTTTTTTTGTTGTTTGGTGTGTGTGTGTGTGTGTTCCATAGTTGTTCAACAGCCAAGTGTCTGAAATCCGGCAACAATGGAAACTGATCACATTTTGCTTTTCATTTATAATAATACAAATTTTTTTTATATATATTATAATTTTTTTTTTTTTTTTTTTTTTTTTTTTTTTTTTTTGCTTTTACAGTAGGTTTTTGTTTTATGTTGTTTTTCATAGACTATTTGGCAGCTAAGTTGTCTGTAAACTGGCTGCAATGGATACTGGGTACATTAGGGGTTATTTTTTGTTTGTTATTACAGTTGTGTTGTTGTTGTTCAGTTTTTATGTTGTTTGTGTTCTATAGACTGTCAGAAGTCAGGTTTACCTTGCTGGCAGCAATGGAAACTGATCACAAAAATAAACATAAAACAAACAAGACTCCTGAGCTGCCATTAGATAAACCAGGTATGCACAGTAAGCATGATCATTCCATTTCCTGTGCATCCATTGTATATCGTGTCTAAGAACAGGAGTCCCCTGTTTGTTTTACTGGATACACGGAGATACCTAGGGGGATCTGTGCAGACTTTGGTGTCACTATGTGATTTGCATATTAACTCATTTTTTGGGGGATTTTTTTTTGCGCACTTCGCTCATCAAAAATGAATAAACTGCCAACACATCAAAATGCCCTAGAAAACTGTAATGCAACACAGTGCACTGCAATGTACGGTACTGCATTTCCATGCACTGTGGTGCACTACACTGAATGTGCTCTGGAGCTGCATTACCCGAGTGCATTAGGGTTTCGCTCAATATGAAGGTCAGAGCGACATGTTAGCACGCTTAGTGTGCCCTAACCGGCATTGTGTAGATGCATGCATTAATAGAGCTCATCGCAAAGGTGTGTGTTCAGTCCTGCAGCAGCTTTTATGTTAAAGCAGTTGTTGTTTTAATTGTGTGGGGCGTGTTTTTTTTGTAGTTGCTATAGTTTTGTGTTTTGTTTCCTAAAAAGTTGTCACCACACCTCTGTTGGGAACTATCTCTAGGGGTGTGTGTGTATATGTATGTGTGTGTGTGTGTGTGTATATATATATATATATATATATATATATATATATATATACAGTATCTCACAAAAGTGAGTACACCCCTCACATTTTTGTAAATATTTTATTCTATCTTTTCATGTGACAACACTGTAGAAATGACACTTTGCTGCAATGTAAAGTAGTGAGTGTACAGCTTGTATAACAGTGTAAATTTGCTGCCCCCCCAAAATAACTCAACACACAGCCATTCGTTTCTAAACCGCTGGCAACAAAAGTGAGTACACCCCTAAGTGAAAATGTCCAAATTGGGCCCAAAGTGTCAATATTTTGTGTGGCCACCATTATTTTTCCAGCACTGCATTAACCCTCTTGGGCATGGAGTTCATCAGAGCTTCACAGGTTGCCACTGGAGTCCTCTTCTACTCCTCCATGATGACATCACAGAGCTGGTGGGTGTTAGAGACCTTGTGCTCCTCCACCTTCCGTTTGGAGGATGTCCCACAGATGCTCAATAGGGTTTAGGTCAGGAGACATGCTTGGCCAGTCCATCACCTTTACCCTCAGCTTCTTTAACAAGGCAGTGGTTCTCTTGGAGGTGTGTTTGGGGTCGTTATCATGTTGGAATACTGCCCTGCCGCCCAGTCTCCAAAGAGGGATCAAGCTCTGCTTCAGTATGTCACAGTACAGGTTGGCATTCATGGTTCCCTCAATTAACTGTAGCTCCCCAGTGCCGGCAGCACTCATGCAGTCCCAGACCATGACACTTCCAACACCAAGCTTGACTGTAGGCAAGACACACTTGTCTTTGTACTCCTCACCTGGTTGCCACCACACACGCCTGACACCATCTCAACCAAATAAGTTTATCTTGGCCTCATCAGACCACAGGACATCGTTCCAGTAATCCATGTCCTTCTTCTGCTGGTGTTCCGCAAACTGTTTGTGGGCGTTCTTGTGCATCATCTTTAGAAGAGGATTCCTTCTGGCACGACAGCCATGCAGACCAATTTGATGCAGTGTGCGGCGTATGGTCTGAGCACTGACAGGCTGACCCCACCCCTTCAACCTTTGCAGCAACGCTGTCAGCACTCATACATCTATTTCCCAAAGACAACCTCTGGATATGACGCTGAGCATGTGCACTCAACTTCTTTGGTCGAACATGGTGAGGCCTGTTCTGAGGAACTTGTCCTGTTAAACCACTGTATGGTCTTAGCCACCATGCTGCAGCTCAGTTTCAGAGTCTTGGCAATCTTCTTATAGCCTAGGCCAGGGGTAGGCAACCTCGGCCCTCCAGCTGTGGTGAAACTACAATTCCCATCATGCCTCTGCCTCTAGGAGTCATGCCTGTGATTGTCAGGGTCTTGCAATGTCTCATGGGACTTGTAGTTTCACCACAGCTGGAGGGCTGAGGTTGCCTACCCCTGGCCTAGGCCATCTTTATGTAGAGCAACAATTCTTTTTTTCAGATCCTCAAAGTTCTTTGCCATGAGGTTCCATGTTGAACTTCCAGTGACCAGTATGAAAGAGTGAGAGCGATGACACCAAATTTAACATACCTTCCCCCCCATTCACACCTGAAGCAACACTAACGAGTCACATGACACCAGGTAGGGAATATGGAAAATTGGGGCCAATTTGGACATTTTCACTTAGGGGTGTACTCACTTTTGTTGCCAGCAGTTTAGACATTAATGGCTGTGTGTTGAGTTATTTTGAGGGGGCAGCAAATTTACACTGTTATACAAGCTGTACACTCACTACTTTACATTGTAGCAAAGTGTAATTTCTCCAGTGTTGTCACATGAAAAGAAAGAATAAAATATTTACAAAAATGTGAGGGGTGTACTCACTTTTGTGAGATACTGTGTGTGTGTGTGTGTGTGTGTGTGTGTGTGTGTGTGTGTGTGTGT
>BLSH010173313.1:216920-238373 GCA_018402905.1 Glandirana rugosa
CTCATGACCTTCGTACTTTCTCCGGTAGATGTAGTTTGACTTTGTTGGTAATGATTTGTCCCCACCACCGGAAACTGTGGTTACTGTAGTAAAGTGTATATTGTCACCAAGAGTTGAGGCCAGGAGCCCTGGGTGATTGTCCGGTCTAAAATTCATAATGGAACCCCTCTACGTCTGATCTTATGACGTTAGTGACTCGTCGTTTAATATAATGGTCCCACCACGACACCTGTATCGTATAGAACTAAAGTCGTTCCGTAAACTATGTCAAGGTGTATTGCTAGACTATGTTTTCAACATGTTCGACCCTGAATTGGGAACCCACCCAAGGGTTAAGTCCCAGCTTGTACAACTTTTGTATCAGATCGTTATGTGGAACTGTATCAAATGCCTTGCTGAAATCAAGATATGCTATGTCCACAGCACCACCCTGGTAATATAATTTGCTGCTCAGTGATTGCAGTATTCTAGTCTGCATCTCCCCAAGGTAATACTTAAAATCTGGCCTGTTAGTGGGTCCCGAGGACCGGAGTTGAGAACCACTGTTATATGTGAAATGATGTCATTGGTGTCAAAGGCCACCACCCCTGTTTAGTAATGGTTGTTTCAGTTTGATGTAGATGGCCTCTTTCATGCTTCCAGTACTCAGACATAACAGCTGCCTTTGCATGGTAATTGGATCAAGGTGTTGGCTGCACTTGTTTGGATTTAAATGGGTGAACATCCTTTCCAGACACTCATTAGAAATTAAAAAGTGGCTTGGAGAAGCAACAACACATCTACAATCCAAGTCTAGTTGAATGCAACATCTTAACCAGTTTCCGACCAGCTCGCATAAATTTACTGCTGCAGTGTAGCGCGCTATAGTGCCCACCGCACGCTCCCCGAGTGTGTCTGCGGGTCAGGTGGGCTTAATGTCTGCCGGCGACCCGCAATCGCCTACTACAGAGGAAGAACAGGGAACTGCCGTTGTAAACAGGGCAGTTCCCCATTCTCTCAGGCGGCATGACTGATCTACTGATCCCTGTCATCAGGATCAGTTGGACCTGTCATGCCCCTGCCAGCCCAACCCCCACACAGTTAGAACACGCTGAGGGGACACATATAACCCCTTGATTGTGCCCCCCCCGCAGGTTAACCCCTACCCTGCCAGTGACATTTATACAGTAATCAGTGGCTATTTTTAGCTCTGATTGCTGTATAAATGTCAATGGTCCCAAAAAAAGTGTCAAAAAATGTCCGATCTGTCCGCCGCATATCGCAGATCGCCGCCATTACCAGTAAAAAAATAAAATTAAAAAAACCGGCATAAATCAATTCTCATAGTTATTGACATGATAACTTTTATATAAACCAATCAATAAAAACTTATTGCGATTTTATTTACCAAAAATATGTGTAAGAATACATTTTGGCCTAAACTGATGAATAATTTTTTTTTTTTTTTTTTATATTTTTTTTTTGGATATGTATTATAGCAAAAAGTAAAAACTATTTTTTTTTTTTTTTTTAAAAATTTGCAGTCTTTGTTTAAAAGGCCAAAAATGTAAAAAACCACAGAGGCGATCAAATACAACCAAAAGAAAGCTTTATTTGTGGGGGGAAAAAAAAAGGACGTAAATTTTGTTTGGGTACAATGTCACACGACCGTGCAATTGTCAGTTAAAGTGACGCAGTGCCGAATTAAAGTGCTCTGATCAGGGAGTAAATCTTTCTGGGGCTGAAGTGGTTAAGTGGATTAAAAAAAATCTGGCATGATCATCAGAGTTCCCCACTGTGATAAGTTTGGGGGGGAATACTATTCCTGTGGTCATGTCAGGGTAAGCAATGAATGTCTGACTATTGTCTATGGGTAACTTAACCACTTCAATACCGGACGTTTATACCCCCTTCCTGCCCAGACCAATTTTCAGCTTTCAGCGCTCTCACACTTTGAATGACAATTACTCTCTCATGCTACACTGCACCCAAACAAACTTTTTATCATTTTTTTCACACAAATAGAGCTTTCTTTTGGTGGTATTTAAGAACCTCTGGGTTTTTTATTTTTTGCGACATAATTGAAAAAAGTGCGAAAATTATGAAAAAAAAAACTTTTTTTTTCGTTTCTGTGATAAAATTTTGCAAAGAAGTAATTTTTGTCCATAAATTTGGGCCAAAACCTATACTGCTACCTATCTTTGGTAAAAATAACCCAAATTAGTGTATATTATTTGGTCTGTGTGAAAGTTATAGAGTCTTCAAACTATGGTGCAAATCATTGAAAATTGATCACACCTGATGCACTGATGGCCTGTCTCATTTCTTGAGGCCCTGAAATGTCGGGAAAGTACAAATACCCCCCAAATGACCCCATTTTGAAAAGTAGACATTCCAAGGTATTTAGCAAGAGACATGGCAAGTTTTTTGAAGTTGTACTTTTTTCCCACAATTCTTGGGAAAATTAAGAAATTATTATTTTTATTTGCACAAAATTGTCAAAACTACAAGTTATTTCTCACACACAGCATATGCATACTTCCAATTACACCCCAAAATACATTCTGCTACTGTCCCCGAGTATGGCGATACCACATGTGAGACTTTTTCACAGCCTGGCCACATAGAGAGGTCCAACATGCAGGGAGCACCGTCATGCATTTTAGGAGCAAAATGTTCACATCTACGGTTATTTCCTAACGACCTATTACATTTTTGAAGGCCCTGGAGCACCAGGACAATGGAATTATCCACAAAATGACCCCATTTTGGAAAGCAAACACCCCAACGTATATTCTATGAGGCATTATGAGTCTTTTGAATGGTTCATTTTTTTTCCACAAGTCTTCGAAAAACGTGGAAAGAAAATGAAAACGCATTTATTTTTACACAAAGTGGTAAATTTATAAGATATTTCTAACACATAGCATGTACATAGCAAAAATGACCCCCCCAAAATATATTCTGCTACTCGTCCCGAGTATGGCGATACCACATGCGTGAGACTTTTTCACACCCTGGCCACATACAGAGGGCGAACATGCAGGGAGCACCATCAGGCGTTCTAGGAGCATAAATTACACATAAAATTTCATTCATACATATCACACTTTTGAAGGCCCCGGGGCACCAGGACAGTGGAATTACCCCCAAAATGACCCCATTTTGGAAAGCAAACACCCGAGGTATATTCTATGAGGCATGGGCTGCAGATAGGTACTCGGGTACTCTAATGGGCTGCAGATAGGTACTCAGGTATTCTGATGGGCTGCAGATAGATACTTGGGTACTTTGATGGGTTGGTGACAGGTACTCGGGTAATCTGAAAGGCAGGTGACAGGTACTCGGGTACTCTGATGGGCAGGTAATTGGGTACTTAGGTGGGCAGGTGACAGGTACTTGGGTACTCAGGTGGGCAGGTGACAGGTACTCGGGTACGCTGATGGGCTGGTGACAGGTGCTCGGATACTCTGATGGGCAGGTGACAGGTACTCGGGTATTCTGATGGGCAGGTGACAGGTACTCGGGTATTCTGATGGGTTGGTGACAGGTACTCGGGTACTTTGATGGACAGGTGACAGGTACTCTGATGGATAGGTGACAAGTACTCGGGTACTCTGATGGATAGGTGACAAGTACTCGGGTACTTTGATGGGCAGGTGACAGGTACTCGGGTACTTTGATGGGCAGGTGACAGGTACTCGGGTATTTTGATGGGCAGTTGACAGGTACTTGGGTACTTTGGACAGGTGACAGGTGCTCGGATACTCTGATGGACAGGTGACAGGTACTCGGGTATTCTAATGGGCAGGTGACAGGTACTCGGATATTCTGATGGGCAGGTACTCGGGTACTCTGATGGACAGGTGACAAGTACTCGGGTACTCTGATGGATAGGTGACAAGTACTCGGGTACTTTGATGGACAGGTGACAGGTACTCGGGTACTTTGATGGGCAGTTAACAGGTACTTGGGTACTTTGATGGACAGGTACTCTGATGGACTGACAGGTACTCGGGTACTTTGATGGACAGGTGACAAGTACTCTGATGGACTGTGACAGGTACTTTGATGGGGTGGTGACAGGTCCTCTTTATTGGGGGGGGGGTGATCAGTGTGCTTGGTGTACACAGTAGGCGGTAACGAGCTGTTACCGCAATCTCCCTGTCACACACGATCGGTGTGTGACAGGGAGAACCGCGGTAACAGCTCGTTACAGCGGTTTGTTTACATCACATGACCGGCTGTGATTGACACAGCCGGTCACGTGGTAAAGAGCCAAATCTATTGGCTCTTTACATGGATCGGAACTGGGCTTTGTTCGAGGGACAAGCCTCAGCTCCGATCGCCGCGCTGCGCACCCCTGGGGGCGCGCACGAGAGGAGCTCTAGTGACCGGCTGTGATTGGACATAGCCGGTCACGTGGTAAAGAGCCAATTTTATTGGCTCTTTACCCCGATCGGGGGGGGACACAACCCCCCGGCAGACGAGCAATCCGTGATCGCCGCTCTGCGGGCCCGCAGTAGTGGCGAGTAGCGGAGGACGTCATAGGACGTCCTCCCGGATCGAGGAGCAGTCCCTGCCGATGTCATTTTACTATGCGTCGGTAGGGAACTGGTTAACCACTTCAGCCCCGGAAGGATTTCCCGGGTTAGGACCAGAGCACTTTTTGCAGTTCGGCACTGCGTCGCTTTAACTGACAATTGTGCGTTTTTTCCCACAAATAGAGCTTTCTTTTGGTGGTATCTCTGCGTCATTTCTGATCACCGCTATAAACAAAAGAAGAGCGACAATTTTGCAAAAAAACCCAAATTTTTTACTTTTTGCTAAAATACAAATCCAAAAAAAATATAAAAAAACATTTTTTTCATTGGTTTTGGCCGATTTATATTCTTCCTCATATTCCAATCGGCATTTATTGATTGGTTTGCACAAAAGTGGCCGCGTTTACGGATGATGAGAATTCATTTCTGGGGTTTTTATTTTATTTTTACTGGCGATGGCGGCGATCTGCAATTTTTAGCAGTACTGCGATATTGCAGCAGACATGTCGGACATTTTTGACACTTTTTTGGGACCAATGACATTTATACAGCGATCAGAAATTTAAATGTCCTCTGATTACTGTATTAATGTCATTGGCAGCGAAGGGGTTAACCTGCAGGAGGAGATCTAGGGGTTAACTGCATTCCCTGGGTGTGTTCTAACTGTGGGGGGGGGGGGGCAGGGCTAACATGGGCATGAGAGATCTAACTGATCCCAGTGACAGGGATCAGTAGATCTCCTATGCCTGCACTGACAGAGCGGGGAATCGCCGTGTTTACATCAGCGGTTCCCCATGCTTTAGCTGTGGCCGCTCATCGCTGCTCGCCGGCGGACATCGGGTCCGCCCGAGCCGCAGGCACACTTATCAAGAGTATGGCGGCGTGTGTGCACCCCCTAGCGGCCACTCGCAGATCACCTTTTTTTACGGCGATTCACGCTCAGCGTCCACATTGCCGTCGTAAATACACGGTAGGTGGTGTGGAAGTGGTTAAAGAGAAAATGACCTGAAACATATTTACATATACAAAGTTTAATGAGAGTGCCATCTGAAAGCTCTAAGACGGGGGTCAGCAACCTGTAGATCGCAGTCTGGGCTTGCTGACCCGCCATTCCAGAGCATCAAAACAGAGTGCAATGTAGAGGGATTACTTGTAAAGCTGGAGCTGTATTAGGGGAGCAAGAGCCACATAAGCCGATGCCTCCTCTGTAGTGCTGGCTCCTGTCCCATGCGGAGTGATGCCAATCTTATCCCGGCTAGTGGTCTCAGAGTGGGGCCAGCAGCAGGAAAGAAGAGATCTTCAGGTCAGTGGGAAGTAATACACTGGGCATAATAGTATAGGGCTGCTTTCACACTGATGTGCTGTGGTTTACCCACACCACGGGTGCAGTGCAGTGTACCTGCAGCTTTCCTGGGGGTTTGTTGCACTTATCCATAGACTTCTATTGGTGCAGGAGTTTTTGTGCCCTTTCAAAAAGTGCAACACACCTGCAAGTCTATGACAAAGCACAGCTAGCCCAGGAAAGTTGCAGGTAAGCCATATCACATCAGTTTGAAAACAGCCTAATAGGGGGCTTGGAACAGTAAGGGTTCAATTACATTTGCAGTTTGGGGGGTGGTAAAACCCCATAGTTAAGAGGTGTTTATCACCCCACCCCAACCTTACCCCCTTCAGCTGCAGTGGCCAGGGCTGAACACATGTCGCAGCTGAAGCAAGAGTTATATGCCCCATTATGGTGGGTGGGTGTAGCACCTGCAAAGCATGACCTATTCAAGTGAATGAGGCCACTCTGCAAATGCCCTCCAACCTTGTGCAGTACTGCAAAGGGGTTAAAGCAGGCAAGCATTGTGTTGCTTTCTCACCACTTGCTTTAACCCTTTGGACCCCATGGAAGCATGCAGTTGCAAAGCACTTGCAGAGTGGCCCCATTTACTTGAATGGGTAGCGATTGGCAGCACCCACCAAAAGCAATAGGGGGCTCAATTCCTGCTGCAGCATGTGTACACCTTTGGTTGCTGCCTCAGCAGCTAAAAGGGATAAGGATTGGGGCAGTAAAATCGCAACTCAACCACAGGGTTTTACCCCCCAAGCTTTACAATGTGAACAAGCCTTAATGGTGCTGCTGTTGAAAGCAACTAAGGGCTCATACAGGCAGCAGGCACTGCTGCTCCTCTGAAAAGCGATCAGAGTGTGACAGGCAGCGAGGAGACAATATTTTGCCTCCTCACCACCTGATTCCAACCCATGATTGCCATGCGATTGGGATGGCAATTAGAGGCTTAAAGAGGTGACCCTGTGATCTTTGACTTCTCCCATGTAGTTCGGGTAGACCCCCACCATGTTAAGGTTGCCTACCCATGATCTAAGAGTTCAAAGTCTTTTAATATTGGTTTAAGTTCATAACAAGAAAACATAGAATAGCCAATGGCATTTTGGGGGCCAAGAGACCTTCCCCAAATCTTCAGGGCTTAGATATAAAATGTATTAAAGATGACTAATGGATGTCACAATTACCAGGATTCATTGTTCATGGTGCAAAAGGTTAACAGGCCATATGGTTCGAATCTTGGCTGGTTCAGCAGGACCAGCCAAAATTTGAACCATGTATGGGGCAGGCTAATTGTACACAAGATGATTGATCGATCAACTTTGGCACAATCAGCATGTTGGATTGTTCATGTAATTGTAGTCTGTAGCAATAAATCACTGTGTTCTCGCCGGTGGCAGGGGTGGCTCTTTGCATCCCTCCCCCAGCTGGGAGAACACAATAGCTTAGCGGAAGGGATTCCCCCATGAACACTGACTGTTTGCCAATTCTGGAAGCTGCTGATGTCTCAGCCTGAATCCTGACCATTGCACATCCATCAAGAACTCTGCTTCAAATAGCCACATGCCTGCTGAGCGCTGCAGCCTCATTGGTGATCCTACGGAGGTCTATGACAAGCCTTGATCTACTTTTATCTAGTGAGTGCATTTTTATTGTCTTTTATGCTTTTTTAATAAAATCGCTACACCTAGATGGAGGCGCCTATCGGACAGGCTGGCAGCCAAATGCCAGCCAGTTTCAGTTGAACCGACCAATATGTGGCCCGTGTGTACCAGGCTTAAGGGTGAGATTACTCTGATGATTAGCAGACGTAATTACAGGCATGGAAAGTTTCCTGTGCTATTCGCTTTGCAACATTTTACACCAGGTTCGGTTCACTTTTGGTGTGAGCGATTGACGACAAGTCTGTGAAATTTCTACACAACTATTGCTCAAGGACTTACAAAGAAAACCTTGACATTTGACTTTCTAGATGTAAACGTGACGTTCTTAGATTCAGTGTTGCACAACTCCTGACAAAGTAACCCATGGATTTCAAAAGCGGACTTGGAAAAAAAAGTGGTGAGCTGGACAATGGGTGACTGCTGAACCCGCAGATGTGGGATTAAACCTTCTTGTCTGCCAGATCGTTCAAATGTCATCTGTAGCCATTTAGCATTTAATTTGACTTAAAGAAGTCCATTAAGGAGGAGACAACGGCAGATTTGATAAAAAGAGAAGTAAAACTTTATTTGTAGTGTATAAAAGTTGACAGTTTAAAGTAACGTGACTAAAGAAGAACAAATAGCAGCTGTTAGAAGGGAGTCCTTAACATCTCCAATATGAATAAAACTGTCGCTACTAACCTTTTAAAAGTTCAGGAATACGTTAAGCTAGAAATACTGGATTGAAATGAGCAAAGATTGGAATATGCAGTAAAAAGCAGTATGAGAATGCCCCTTCTGTGGAACTTCACGTCCCAGAATGCCGCAGCAACCATTGGCTGACAAGGCATGCTGGGAGTTTTAGTTCCACAAGGGTCGAAGAGCCAACTGCTCAATCCTACTTATGTTATTGCACGTGTTCTCTAGCAACACTAACTTTTAAAAGGTGTTCGAGTCATCAATGGGGTTGACATACACAGTTTAACAACTGAAAGCAATACATCTATGACATTATCACTACAAGGGATGTCCCGCATAGTACCTTAAAGGAATAAGAAAAGACACAAAACCTAGATAAAACATCTATATAAACTAACATAGCAAAACTAGACTGATAACTTAATAGCTTACATACATAAATACACAAAATAATTCAAAAACAGCTCTACTAAAAGAAAAAGAATAAACGGTGTAAGAAAAAGATCATAGTTATAATGAATTTATAGTCATAAACTAAGCAATAAAATACTTAAAAGGAACCCAGTTAAAGACTCATGGGAGCTACCACTTGTTTCAGTGAGTCACTGACCTGCAACAAGTATACCGCATCCAATTCGCAGTCCGCATTGCACAGAAAACGTGTGTGTTTTCTGTGCAATGCGGTACGAATTCCCAGCCCATTATGTTCAATGAGAATGCATCTGACACGCAGATGTGTTCCGCATTGAACGGGGATCTTTACCTCTCTTCATTGCACCTCCCCGGTCAGCTGATCTGCACTGAGAATGGACAGGAGTCACTGAACAGCAGCCCCTGTCTTTCTCACGTACAATAAGGCTGGAATTCGCACCAGATTGGTGTGAATCCAGCCTGGCCCGTGTAAGAAAGATGTATATGCTTACCTATTTGAAGCCTGCTTTGGTCACTTGATCCTCCGTGTCATCCAGCGGCAGCTGCAGGGGAGCAGACAGAGGGCTTGACAATGGCTGTTAATGCCTGGGAGCATTGCAGTCTTCAATAAGCTCCTATAGCCCTTCCGTTGTTGGCGCTTCCTCCTACCCCATGCAGCCGCTGCTGGCAGACACAGGGGAATCAAATTATATGATCGGACCGGCGCGACCTGAATCTAGGCAAGTATATACATAGTCAACAATTTCCCTTTGGGATTAATAAAGTATTCTGTATATTTCTTATACAGGTTAGTCAGCATGAGTGTTAGGAGGGGGAGGGAGCATTTGTTAAGATTAGTTAGGTAGTGCTTGGAATTCCACTTTAAGTGATGTACTGATCTGCTTCTTCAGCTGCCACACCTATTATCTTGGAATACAGCTCAGGGTGGCCTCCTACGCAGCTACAGCACAAAAAAAAAAACAAATTTAGTGAAAATCACAGCACAGACAGCAGTCGCAGTACCAAAATAGTAATTTATGATCTTATCTAAGAGGATGAAAAATCCCTTAAAAAAATGGTTTACAAAAAGGAAAGGTCTATGCAGCATTGACACTAGGTTCACACCTGTGTGGCCGTGTGGGCCACAATATGCGCAGACATGAGAGCCTATTCATTTGAATGGGCTGCCATGCCCTGTGACATGCAGGAAAGTAGTCCCTGTGCTATTTTTGAAATGGCAGCCCGCACAGGAACTGGGGTTCCCAGTACAGGTGCCATTTCAAGTGTGAGCGGTGTGCCATTAGGATTATTGGCAGCCACCCGTGGGTCCCGCATTTCTCTGTGTGGGTGGTTGCGGCTGCCAGTATTTGTGCGGGTCCAGCAGTGGCACCACTGACACAGATGTGAACCTAGCCTTAGAGCACAGCTGAGGATTCCTGTGCCCCTGAACCCACAAAGGGGACTCTGACATTTTTTTTGCACAAATTTGTAGTTACAAACAACGCTCTATGAATATCTGACCACACAGGCTGGATGTATCAACATTTTGTAAGAACTGGAGTCATGCCCCCAGCCAATTGGGTTTCATATATTTAAGGCAGGTTTGAAATGATTGGCTAAGAGCAGAAACGCCAGTTACTAGTGAGACCACAGTAATATATTGGGTCTATAAAAGGTCAGGCTTGCTCGGGAAAGGTGATGTCAAGTCCAGAGAAGCTGCTTTTAGTTCACCTCCCCGGAGCTTGGACATGTAGAGTTCAAGTTTCACTTTTGTGCAAGAATTTCCAAGTCTCCATCCAGAGATGGATGCAGAGCACCCGAGTGTTTCTTCCTAGTACATAACACAGCGGGTTTCCAAGATTTATCTACTTTAAAAAATGCTTACAGAACCTATAGGTGATGATGCAAAGTTCAGTGAGGCAGTGCAAAGAGCAGCAACCAATAACCACCAAATCTGTCACATTAAAGGGTGTAACTGTCAGAACAGTTGTTTGCTGTCACAGCTAAAGACATCAACCCCCAGTGGTTTGAGCAGGTACTGCTCTATCACCCCAAGTGATGCTAGTCCCTGGGGGGAGGGGGTTCCGGAGCATGACGTTTGGCTCTAGAACCAGCAGCTGTTCACAATTTTGAAATGCCCAGATAGGAGCCGCAGCTGTAACAGGTAACCATGAAAAGTTCCCTTTAGAAATGTTTTTTTTCTGACAGATTACTACTGGTGTCTGCATCCTGCGCATGCTCACAGCTTTTACAATGACACAAGTCACAGTAAAAGGAAAAGACAAATGCCTAAAGATCACACATATGACACTAAATCACAAACTATAAATAAAATAAATCTTAAAATATTTTTGTAAGGACATCAATGCCGATCGTTTGATCACCTGTATGCAGGTTGGTGACATCACATTTGAAGTTGACGCATGAGGGGAAAGGACTGTGGATGACAGGGGAAAGAAAATGCAGAAAACCTTGTTCCAAGATTCAAAACACGGAGTGTTTGGTATGGGCGCCTACAGTTCATACACGACCCATTATCAAAACTTAAAGGACAAATTCATATTGGATGTGTAGCTGCTAACGACTCAGTAGCTGTAATAGAATGTAGTGAAAAACATTAAGAAGAAGTGGACGTGTCTTAAGAGAGGCCTTTGGTTTGTGCTCAACTAGTAAAGTGCATCAGTCACATGAAAAAGACACTTTCAAGTTCCCAAAACGATCGGTTTGTCTTGCTTGTAGTGAACCAAAACAGCCACTGGATGGCAGTCTCTCACTCTAGAGCCGACGCACCCCAGCAAAGCTGCAGCAAGGGACAAAACTGACACCTTACTAGGTGACTCAGGGGACTTTTTCAATGACAGATATCTGAATAGAAGAAACATACTTTTAGAACAAATAATGAATTTATAACTTTCAAAACGGACGTGTCCATAGATCTTCATTAAAATATTTCCTCTGTATTAAAAAAAAATCTCTTATAAAACCATATTTTACACTTCGTTGGAAAGACATTAAACTATTTATAAAGGAAGTGGGCATTGATTGGCTGAAGGGCAGTTTCCACGAGGATGTGACATCATCGCCAATCAACAGTACATAAATATGCTCATCCGTGTATTAAAAGGTGGGGGACACGGTTACAAAGGAGGTGAAAAAAATAGTGATTGTCTGTAGAGTGCAGGTGTGAGGGGACGTGCAAGAACATTATGGGATAGTTTCTGGGTCATAACTACATGGCATTAAAATGGAGGCAGCGATAGATTAAAAGGCAGCTCCCCCTTTACTAAAGGGGAAATTCACTTTATAAAAACACATGCCAGGCTCCCTAGACAGGATGGGGACCAAGAATGCCAGTAGAGTTCCCCAGTGTAACTGGGTTACCCAGGGCTTCCCACAGGGCCTGGCAATGGATAGCTTATTTGAAGCCTAGCTTCCTATTCGGAAATGTTCACAGTTCTAAGGTAAGCGGATTCAAGAAAGGCTCTGGCGCTTCTCAGCGTTGGCATATCTGGGCAGCAAGGAGGTGCGGGAAAGCTGGCTGCGTCTGGCGTTGGTGGCGAGCCGCTGTTGAGCCAGGAAGGATTGGGCGCCGCTGGGGACTTGAGTCCTGTCATCTGTGACCTTCTGCTGGAGTGCCATGCCCTGGAAAGAAAAGGAAGCTTCAATTAAACTGTACCTGTAGTGACGGCAAGGCTCATAATCTAAAACTGGACTAAAACAGTAGAAGGCTCTAGATTGCTAGGAAGCCCCCAAACCTGCTTGGTTAGACAAATACCATCTTCAGCTAGGGAGTCATCAGATTGGCTCACCCCCCCTCCTGAGCCTTAAGGCTAAATTCACACCTGAGAGTAGCATCCTTGAGCATTTTTCCAGCGTTATTTTGCACATTTTTATACAGCGTTTTTGAGCGTTGCCATTTTTTTTTATTAGCCAATAGAGAAAACTATTATTGGTTGCATCATTTGTTGCTAGGTATTCCAGCTTTTGTTTCTTTTTTTTTATCATTATTCATCATTATTTTTTTTCATTAGGGTAAGGGGTTAGAGTTAAGGTTAGATTATGGTTAGGATAAGGATTAGGGGGTTAGGGTTATTGATTTCTTTATTTTTGTTAGGGTTAGGTTGTTAATATTACTACTAATAATAATAATAAATGAATAAATAAATGTAAAATAAATACACAAATAAATAAAATAATAAATTCAATAAATTAATACTAAATAATAGCATTAATTAACCCCTAACCCTTAAATAAATAAAAATATTATAATAACTAAACACCCTAACAAAATAAATAAATACATTATTCTTTTTTTGTTTGGGTGTTTATTATTTTATTAATAATAAATGTATTTAATATTTTTTTAAGGTTAGGGGTTATTAAAGGGGAAGTCCACCCTTAAACTAAAATGTATTTGTTTATTTATGATGATTTTTAGTTATGTGTGTATTTATTTCACATTTGTTTATAGATTTCTATTACATTTTTCTTTTGAGCAGAAAATTGCGCAAAAACGCACGACATAATGCGCAAAAAAAAAACCCGTGCAAATAGCACGTTTCCATTCATTTCTATGAGAGTAAAAAAAGAACACCAAAAACACTCAAATCTGCCCGATTTAAGCTAAAAAAAAAGCTCCAGAACTTTTTTGAGCCTCAGGCGACTTGGAGTGGAGATGTGAATCATCTCCATAGAGATAGATTTTTTTTCTCCTCCAGAGTTTTGGAGCTATGAGCTTGAGGTGTGAATGGGGCCTAATACTGCCCCTTAATGATAACATGCAATCTCACAGGCACAGGAGGCAGGTCTATGGCTGAAGATGATTTACACAAAGCACAGCTCCTCTGGACCGCAAGAGCTCTCTAGAGCAAGCGTAGGACTTGGGACTGGTGCAGTAAGAGGCAGAATAGGTTTACTTATACTGCTTTACAAGATGAGTAAAAAACCCCTGGGGTGGGACTTTTACAGCACTAAAAAAAATTGTTTTTTAGAACATAATAAAGTATAACATTTTATTTTATAGACAACTTGTTAAAAATGTACATAAAGCATGGAATGTATGCAAGTAAATATACTGGAAATGCGTATATCCGTGCATTCCTTCATCAGGGGCCAAGGAGGTGTCAAATGTAATTGTTCCAGTACTGTATATACATAAATTCCATCACATATTAAAAAAGGGACATGGTCTCAAACAGTCTTCAGCGAATTCACCCATAATTGATCTGACTGTATAGGAGAGATTGAGTGTGAAATCATAATATGAAGAGTGCCAGAAAGGGGGTTTCCCCTCATATAGGGAATCCGAAGATACTGAGGCCGAACAGACAGGACCCTTGGTGTAGGAAGGCCTTCCACCTATTAGATAGACTGGAGTGTATCCGAGTGTGTTATGCGGATATGCCCCCATACATGGAGAGCCCATACGTGTGGTGGACATGGCGTACAAGCAAATGGCCTTCTTTTGATATATTTTTGTAATGATACATATGTGACGGATATTTCTACTCTAAGACATTTTTTTTATCCAAAATTGCAACATGTCTAGCTCCACAGGCAAGGACTGGGACACTTTGATGTCCAGATATCTAAAAGACTGGGAAAAATGAACATGTAGATTTGGAATTATCCTTGTTGTTCTTTAAATTGTTCAAGAAAAGAAATTATCATTTTTTTTGGCACATTAGGTCCTTTGAGGACTACATAAAAGAGGACATGAATCCCCTTGGTTTAGGAGTTCAGATCTTCCCTACTTTGGAGGGCCTGGACTCAAGTTTTAAAACAGAATGGTAAAATAAATTACGTACATGTTCCCGTGGCATGATGGGTCTCCTTGGAGAATATAAAATACGTACAGAAATCTTGGACAATGAGATCATTGAAATATGTTGAAAGCTTCAGGCTCACAAAACACACAAATTGTTTTCAGAGAGAAAATATAAAATTGAAAAATCATTTGGCGGTCTTGCGGAAAAAAGTTAATGCGGAACAAAAATGCATTTCAGGAGGGGAAAGCATACAAATGGTATAAAAATTAAAAGTTTAAGGCCTCATACACACGGACGTTTTTTGACGCCGGCGTTTTCTGGCGTTTTTTGCAGCTCTCCATGTTAGTCAATGGCCCCATAAAAACGTTGGCGTTTTTGAGCTGTAGATGACGTCGGCGTAAGTGAGCTGAAACTAGAACCCACAGCCATCGCGTTCTGAGGCTGTAACGTTTTGGCATTTTTTGACGCCGACGCCACAATATGCCAACAAACACCACCTAATATCATACCAGCGTTTTTTGACGCCAACGTTTTTAGGTTGAAAAATAGCAGAGGGATGATTTTTTTTAAAAAACGCCTATTGACGCCGATGCTCACTAACGCTCAAAAACGCCGATGCATAACGCCGAAAAACGCAGACTTTTTTTCCTTGACGTCGGGCCCGACGTTTTGATTATTTTTTTTTAGAAAGGTCCGTGTGTATGAGGCCTAAAAACAGATTTGCCAAAAAAAAAAAAAAGGAACATTATTCCACTATTTCACAATACTCTTCAAGCTTGTCTTCGATTTCTTCACAGGTATCTTATAAAAATAAGAACCCACAACGTACGAAACGGCGCATCATGAGGAGGTCCACACAAGGCCAGATGGCCAAAAAACCGAGTCTTGATACCACCTCTCAGCCATCGATTTCCAAAGCTTTGGCACTTGGGTGTTCTCCATCTATGGGTTCTGTACTGTACCTACTGCGATGATGGGTTCTATTTCTTCACACAATATATCTCATGGTGGTAGTTCCATTTCTGATTCAGGTAACACATCTAAGTTTCCAGCACAAACAGACAATATGGACCCTTCTTATTTAGAAGCACTTTTGGCCAACACCATGTCCACACAACGTAGTACAAAATCATACTCCTGAATGTATGACATCCAGCACAGACACCTTCAACCAAAGATTTCACCATTATCAATCTTTCTTCTTACACATTGTCGGAATACGAAGTGGATGTACTTCAAAAAGGTCTTAGGTTTTGCCCAAATGAAAATCCCGGCAAATTCAATTTCATTAAAGGACCTTGACTTTTTGTCTGTAACAATACTTTTAAAAAGTCTCTTTATCAAAAACAAAGCAATGAAATAAGTCTCTCTCCTTGTGAGAACAAAGCATTAAATCAGCTTATTTCTCTGTTCGAGGAGAATGATACAACCGATCTTTATTGATTAATTTGATTGCTCTAAACTTCTCTCCTTCATGGAGGAAACAGTCAACAGGTGAGATGTAGCATTTGGGAGGGGCTCCCAACTTAAGTAAAAAAAATAAATAAATAAATAAAATCGGATAAATTTCCAGCACCCAACTCAAATCCTAAAACTGCAGCGTTCTCAAAACTTGTCAATAAAGATTTGGATAAAATACGAATACACTCTCCAAACCTTACAAACCTAAATGACAGACAAAAGCAGGCCCTAAAACAGCTTTTTGATAACCATGCAATTACAATAAAACCAGCGGACAAGTGTGGGAAACATTGTCTTGATGGATAATACCAAATATATATGTATGTGCAATAAAATCTTAAAAACCAAAGATTGGTTTTGCCGAATTATAGTAAATATAGTGTAGAAATACAATAAAGAATACTATGATCTGGTTGATACAGCATACCTCAATAAAGAAAGGGCCATTTGCTGGTACGCCATGTCCACCACACATAAGGGCATATCCACATAACACACTCAGATACACTCCAGTCTATCTAATAAGTGAAACGTCTTCCTACACCAAGGGTCCTGTCTATTCAGCCTCAATATCTTCCGATTCCCTATATGAGGGGCAACCTCCTTTCTGGAGCTCTTCATATTATGAGTTCACATTCAATCTCTCATATACTGTCAGATCAATTATGGGTGAATTTGCTGATGACTCTGAGACTGTGTTCCTTTTTAATATGAAATGGAATGCATGTATATACAGTACTGGAGCAATTACATTTGATACCTCCTTGACCCCTGTTGAAGGAATGCACCAGTGAATTCTGAAACGCATCGGGTGGATGATATCTTTGTACGGTTGTAGAATTTGTCTATACGCATTTCCAGTATATTTACTTACTTGCATACATTCCATGCTTTATGTACATTTTAACAAGTTGTCTATAAATAAAATGTTATACTTTTTTATTACATTATAAAAACTGGATTTTTTGGTTTACCGTAAAATGCATTTCTCTGAGTTCATTGACGGACGCAGCAGCTCTATTCATGACATGTGGGGATATCCACCTTATCACTAGGAGTGGACTAGGCAGAACACAGTTCAGCTAAAAGCAGACACAGCCCCTCCCAGGGGGCGGTCTTCACTTGGTATAACCCCTCCACTGTGCTAAGCACACTCAGTAACAAGCAGTACAAACTCAAGAAAAGAGGGGTGGGTGCTGCGTCCATCAATGAACTCAGAGAAATGGATTTTACAGTAAGTCAAAAAATCCAGTTTTCTCTTTCATTCATTGACAGACGCAGCAGCTCTTCATGACATATGGGGACGTCCCAAAGCAGTGTCAAATCGAGGGGTGGGCGAACAAACCTTCACCCAACAGAAGAGCACTCTTGTGAGAGACTAGACGTGCCTCACACAGTCGCCTGCAAAACCTTGCAGCCAAAAGCAGCATCCGAGGATGCTAAAAACATCAACGTTGTAAAACTTTGAAAGGGAGTGCACAGATGACCAAATAGCAGCCTTGCACACTCGAGAGACCGACGCCTGATGTCGGACAGCCCAGGAAGTGCTAAACGCCCTGGTAGAGTGAACAGTGACCGAAAAAGGGGGCTCCAGACCCCCAATAGTAAAAGTACGGTTCACCTCCTGTCGAATTTGACAAGTGGCCAAACGAGGGCGCCAAATCCCTGCGTGGACCATCCACCAGGACAAGGGGCGCGTCCGACCCCGAAAGGAGGCCGTGGACGCCAGGTATACCCGCAAGGCCCTAACAACAACCACGGAGTGCAAAGCAACCTCCTAAGGGTGAGACGGGCACGGGCACCACAAAGGAAGGACAATGCCCTCATTGACATGGAAAAAAGATACCACCTTCGTCAAAAAAAGAAGGTAATGGGCGCAAGACCGCCTTATCCTCGTAGGACCAGATAACGGGACCTACAAGACAGAGCCGCCAACTCAGACACCCGCCGAGCGGGTGTGATCGCCAACAGGAAGGCAACCTTCAGCGAAAGCCATTGCAGGGAGATTTCCCTGATATTCTCCAAAGGCGGCTTTAGAAGCGCAGAGAGGACCAAACTGGGGTCCCATGGTGCCAAAGGCGACCGCACCTGGAGGGGAGGATGACACGTTGAACCCCCTGCATAAAAGTACAGATCACTGTATGCGTCGCCAAAAGACGCTGAAAAAAGATCGCTAGGGCAGAGACCTGCCACTAGATAGTTTCTGGTCGAGGCCTTGTTGAAGGAAGGCTAGAACCCTACACTGAAAAGGGAAGGGGGTACCACCCCCCACTTCGCACCAGGCGATGTAAGTCTTCCAGGTGCGGTGGTATATCACATGTGAAGTGGACCTGCTTGCCGAAAGCACGTTGGGAAACACCGATTCGGAGATCCCCCAATACCTGGGAATCAATAACCAGGCCGTTAAAGCCAGAGAGGGTAAAGCAGAATGCAAGATGCGGCCCTGGAACAGGTCCTCGCAAAGCGGGAGTCGCCAGGGCCTGTCCAACCACGTCAGCGTATCAAGGACGCCGAGGCCAATCTGGCGCTACAAGAATGGTCGGTATTTCCTCTGATTCTATCCTGCGCATTAGGTGCAGGAGCAGCTTGAGAAGGTAAAAGGCATAGATGAGCCGATACCGGGTCCACGGAGCCATGAGGACACCCGCCGTGTCAGCCAACGGGTCCCTCACTCTGTTCACGAAGGTCTGTACCTTTCGAGTCTGCCGGAACTACCGCAGACAGTTCTGCTGGAACACATCCGGATGCAGGGACCATTCCCCTTGGTCCAACCTCAGACGACTAAGGCAGTCCGCTAGCCAATTCCGCCTGGAATGTAAACGGTGGAGATCACTGGCATGTGAAGTTCTGCCCACCGCAGAACGTGAGCCACCGTCGAAGCAGCAGCCGAGCGTCTTGTCCCGCCCTGATGATCCACATATGACACGGCAGTGGCCTTATCCAACTGAACTAGGATGAGACAATCCAACAGCCTCCCTGACCAGCGGGAGAGGCAATGCCTGATGGCCCGAAGATCAGGAACATGCATCTGGACACGAGCCTCCTCCGGGGACCGGCGACCCGCCGTTCTCCTCCCCCTGGCCAGCCAGACTGGCATTCGTAGCTACCACCATCCAAAACAGAGAAGAAAACGACAGGGAAGAAAACAACTTCCCCAAATGCCCTCAACCACCAGAGTTTTGAAGATCTGGTCTGGGGGTCCAACCTGATCAACCGAACCAGGGATGAGGGGGGACTTCTCCCACTGCAGAGAAAATTTTCACAACAGAGCATGAGTGTGACACTGAGCATATGGGACCGCCGCAGAGGAGGACACCAAGAGCCCCAGAACCCACATGCAATCTGCACTGGGACCATTCTGGGACAGCGGGGACCGACCCGCCAACTGAAGCGTCTGTGTTTAGTCGGAGGAAGAAGAAACCTCTGTCCAGACTGTATCTAACATCAGACCCAGAAACTCCAAACGGCGTGACGTAGCTAACACCGAGTGTAGGAGAAGTACCCAGCCAGACTCCCACAGCGTGCACCTGGTGATTGCCACTTTACCCCTCAGGGCTGGAGCTGACTCCGCTCACCAGAGCAGGTCGGCCAGATCCACCGTGATGCCCCTCAGCCTCAATAGGGCAAGAACCGGGGCCATCAAGCTGGCGAAGACCCGAGGTGCAGAAGCCAGGTAAATGGGAGAGCCACGACCTGGTAGTGATGCTCCCCGACCGCCAAAGTGCAGGAACCCTGGTGCAGGGCACATACGGCGATATGCAGGTGCGCATCCGCCATGTCAAGATAAGTCAGGAAAAACTCCCTGGTGAACCATCGTCACCATCAAGGTGGCCAGACGCCATCTCGAACCTTCGTACACGTACAAGGCAGTGGAGGGCCACCGGGCCAATACCGGCCAGGCCCCGTTACTCTCCGACCAGAAACAGGACAGAGTAAACCCGGGGACGGGACAGGGGTATCTACCCCTTGACGAAGCCGGTTCGAGGAGCCGCATACGTGGGGCAAAATACCCGCCCGGAGGACGGGAACGAAGTCCCATTTTGTACCCAGACAAAATCACCCCGAGCACCCAGCAGTCCGAAATTTAGAAAGGTCACCGACCGCAGGCATCCCCACACCCAAATCAGGGGTGGGGGCAACCCTTCACGCTGTGGACTTGTCTCCTGGCTTATCGCACCTGTGCTGCCAGGGACGCTTCCGCCCACCTGTGGGATCATGAACGGGCTGGGAGCCCTAGCCCAATGGGCGGACAGAACGAAGGAAAAAAAAAGGCCTCTTCTGGGCCGCAAAAGGAGTGACCCGTGCAATGGGGCTCCCTACCTAGAGAAAGACAAAAGCTCTTCCCCACTGTAGGATCCTCACCATCCAAAGTGGCACCAAGAACCGCCTACCTGAAAAGGCAAGACCGCCAGGGCCTTCCTAAAAAACAGGACCCTACCGAAGACCTAGTCAACAAGGTACCAGGGGGGCCGCGTCCAGGGCACAGATATCTAAGCCCAGAAGGGGCCAGTCAGCGTGCCCCACACATGCAGGAGGAACCCCACATTAGTGGCTTTGCGGTGCGAAAGCTCAGCCTGTTCAGAGGGCGTTTACAACACCCGAGTGGAAGCCAATACAGGGCGATAGCTGACCCTGCCAGAACAACCCAGATCTGGCGGCAGACTCTGAGCTCCTGTCAGCCATGGCCTAAGGACGGAGTGTCACCCCGCGAAATTGTGGTCGCCACGATTTAGGCGAGACATAGTGGATTTCAACCACGGGCTGCCATGTAAAGAAAAAGGGGACTGAGACCGCTCCCAGTCCCCGCAGCTCCACTCCAGGTAAAACCCCTGGGGGTATCCCTTCAAAGGTCCAGCCGTATCCCCCAAACAGGGAGCCGACAGCGGCCGGACCGGACCACCGCAAAATGGCGCCGGCAGCAGCTACCGACCGTATCGGCACAGCTGAAGGTAAGGGGCGCCACTAAAGGCCCCGACGTCCCAGGGAACCCCCGGAGGGGGTGGGGGGGAGAAGAGGACAGCGGTAGTGCAGCACCGGGGGGGGGGGGGGTCTGGGGGTGAAGAAATGGGGGGGACCAGCCCGCCAGCCTAACACCCCAGGGGACCTCGCCTGCCTCCCTTTGGGGTGCGGGGGGGGGGGGGGGGTGTACTTACCCATCCTGACGGGCGGAGTGGGTATCCCACCCGACACAGACCTGCCACACCCGCTACTCCGGGGAGAGCTGCCAGCCAAAAGCGACACCCGTGACCTGGGCCTGACACCCGGTCTTAAGTGCACCAGCGGGACGTTTAACCCGCAGGCCGCCCCGCACGGAACGGGGCCTGACGTGGCCGACCCAGCGCGTAGCTAAGGTCGGCTCGCGTCCGTTGGCCGCGCTGGGGAGATTACCTGGATCTAGGATATCCAGCCCGTCACCCAGCCGGCTACTTGATTGAAGTCTTCATCAGAAGCAAAAATTCTTAAAAAAAAAAAAGAAAAAAAAAAACAGGGAACACAGGTCCCAGCAGGGAGCCAGATCCTACTCTTTGCACTAGGCAGAAAAAACTGTGTGCGCTTAGCAGGGTGGAGGGGTTATACCAAGTGAGGACCACCCCCAGGGAGGGGCTGTGGCTGCTTTTAGC
>BLSH010173313.1:283278-294242 GCA_018402905.1 Glandirana rugosa
ACCGTCCTAAGGGGAAAGTACCCCTTACAAACCCCTTACTGTTTATATAGGTTTTCCAAAGGCCCCACCTAGGCTATGTCAGTGCAGTAGTGGAGTCACCCTCGGCCCATGGGATAAATCCCGTAGAGTAACGAAACACAGCCCCAGAGGTCCAGTTTGTTGGAGAATTGCTCTTTATCCAATTCCTGTGCCAACAGTCGTTCCAGTCCATTGATCTTGTCCACTTCAATCGCCTAGTTCCCCAGGGAAGGCATGCTTGTCGATTTTCCAATGTCTGGATATCACCATTCTAGCCGCCGCCAGAAAGTGGCGTAGCACATCTTTTTTGACCAAATTGGCCCCTGAGGTTTCAAACAAGGGACGCCTGTTCCTTCTCTTCACAGGAAGTAGAGAGCTCTTCCCTCCGGAAACCTTTTGGATATATTTGTCATTCCCCAAACATTCCCCATGAAAGGGGAATCCTGCCAGTAACTTCTTACAAGGAAGCTCAGTTGAGAGGACCAGTTTTTAAGCCATAGAAGTCTTGTATGGCTCTCTTGCCTGTACACATGCGCAGAGACTTGTCGTATAGAATCCTTTAAGGCATCTACAGCAAAAAAACACAGCGCTCGAGGAATATCTGCCCTGTTTTCAGCAAGATCATCCTCCTGGTTAGGCCTGTTAGGCCAACTGACATGATCCTTTAAGGACTGGGAGACTCCAATTGCTGAGAAAGCTGGCTGAATAGCTGAACTGGTCAAAGAAAGGGAAGCCTTTAATAAGGACTCCAGTTCGTCAACAGGGTCGTTCAAGCCCTGTGCGTTATCCACTGGACAAGTTAAGTTCTTGTTTAAGGAAGAGACCACTGCATCTATGGCTGGCATGCTTCATTTCTTAACACACTTTTCCTCCATGTGATATAAAAGGGAAAAACCTCTTAGGAGGAATGAAAATCCTGTGAGGATGTTTCCAGTCATCGTACAATGCCTGTTCCAACAGCAGGTGCAGGGGGAATGCCTGTGCAGCCTGAGGAGGCTTCAGGGACCCCAAAGAGGACCAGGGAGTCTCAGAAACCTCTGCAGGAGATAACTTAACAGCAGAAAGAACCATCTTGGTAGGTGTCTGGATCTAAAGGCTCTGCGACTGAGAGGCTGATACCAACTGGACATCTTCTGGCTCAGATTCCTCAGAAGCAGACTCATCTCCTGGGCCATCTCCTAAGTCCTTAGCATCTAGCTCTTCCCCATCCTCAACCCATTCCTGCTCACAAGTAGGAGGCTCAGGGGAGGGGGATCTGTCACTCTTCTTGCCACCCTGTGGGATGGAGGCAATCATGCCAGCAATCCTGTGCTCTAACCCGGCTAAGGCTGAGGACAGTTCATCCTTGTTGATAAAAGGGTGAAGCAGCAGCGTTGAACGAAGGCACAATACCAGACAGGCGCAGCGGCTCAGATTGCCCGGAAGCCTCTGGTCTTTCAAGGGATACAACACTAGGGTCTCAACTAGGCTCCTCAGGAGCTACCGACGACAGATGTGCCCTTCCTTGTAGTGTTAGTCCCGCTCCTCTTTTTTGAAGACATTGCAAGCCACAAAAGGAGTACCTGGGTTTAGTATTTACATACCCCAGAAGGGAGACCCTTTAATAGGGCTCACCAAGCCCCTATGCAACAATCCTGCTAAGCACCTTAGCCTGCCAAGCAACACCTGGTGACTCACTTGACCCGGGTAAGGAGAAATGAACCTCTGAAAATGCCTGGTTCAGAGCCTGCTGTGTCCCACAGCTATCCCCTGGAAGCACCGCATGCTGGGTATACACAGCTTAAACAAGCTAACTGTGCGCCGGGAACTTCTACACCTGCGTGCGCACGCACTTGCGTGGTCCTGGCGAATAGGCGTGGCAGTATTTGCTAATGATGCAAATCTTCGTTTGCCCAGATTTAGGCGACAACGTATGTGCAGCTCTGTGTTCACACAATGCCTGTGGCGAAGCCGTGTGTGTCATGGCCACCATCAAACTTGCAAGCATCATGCAAGCGCACGTTCGCCATGGCAATTTAAGATGCACGATCTCATGCGCGGGCATCCATTAAGGTAAAAAACAGCCAGACAACAAGACAAAAAGGTACTCTACAAACACCCACAGCTAGCCCAAAACTTCCCCCTGTAGTCACTGCACACAGGTGTCCAGCCTCTAGCTAGCTTGACTGATAGTTACAATCACTGGGGCACCCCACAATAAGTAAATAAGGGGACTTTCACTTACCCATCCAGGCGCAGGGCAGCCTTAGAAACAAAGAGCCAATCTTCACCCATCATGGCAGGTTCCTGTCACTTGAGGACCTTCAAGTACTGGGTACGCTTTTCATGTTTAGGGTCCACTCCCTTGGACCTGTACAGCACCCTGCAGGAATGCCTTAGCTTTGTGGTGTCCAGGATTCCACTATGCAGCGTCCAGCGCCTGGTGGTCGCGTTACAGGCAAAACCTCCCAGGATCCTTGTGTCTTCTTTGCAAGGCTTGGGTACCATTTATCTAAGCATACAGCCTGTTTCAAATGGATCCGATCGGCCAATCCCTTGATTTAAAAAACGTTTTTGTGACTAAAGACCTGGAGCTCAGAGAGCTCAAACAAAAACGTGCCCATCCACCTTGCAGACACTGGTAAAAAACTGAAGTGCTTCCTGTATGGGAGGGGTTATATAGGGGATCAATTCTTGTCTAAGACTTTGTCTACCAGTGTCCATTTACCTGATAATGAAGAATAAATAACCCAGTAGGTAATGAATATCAGCCTAACTCTGTGCCCCGAGATTTATGAAATAGAAAGTGCGATTTTTGACTTAGCAGTAAAAGCTGTTTGAGCCATTACAGTACATTACAGATCACGGTATTCATTACCGCCACCTTCAGGTGACTGGACACTGGCAAAACAAAAGCTGGGGAGACATCTCCCATATAATCCTCCCCAGTCCCAGCTAGCCTTAGTTTTGTGGCAAGCATTAGGGAGATCATAAAAGAATAGGTGTTTGGGGGACCTGTGGCCTGTATTGTACTCCAAGAAAAAAGATTTACTGGCAAGTAAAAAATCCCATTTGCTTAATCGTACAGTACAGGAAACAGTATTCATTACCGCAGGATGTCCAAAGAACCCCAACTGAAGGGGTTGCCAACACAATGCCAACAAGCCCATGTAACGCCAGGACAAGAAGAGCATAAAGGGCTCATGGAGTAACTAAAGGCCCTCTCTCCCAAACAGGTATCATATTTGGACTGACAAGAAGGAGTGACAACAGAATGAAAAAAGGAGCAAAGCACCCCACATCCATACAGCAAAGGAAAGATCCAAAAGGTTATACAGGACGGCAGAGAAATCACAGAACAAAGTCTTAATTAAGGTAAAGAAAACAAACATTTAGAAAGAAAAAGAAGAGGCTGCTGAACAAAGTGGTTCTGGCCTTTATTAGGGCCCTGTGCATTCAGGAAGACCTATGTCCCTGAATACATAGGGCACTAAGCGCTGGTATCACTCAGTACAGAGATCAGCCTCATCTAGTAGCAGCCTGCCAAAGACTTGACAGTCTGCCTGCAGCAGAGCTGGATGCTGCACCTGGCTTTGCCCTTCTCAAGGGGCATACACCCAAAGGAGTCTTCAGGGACAGGGCTCTGTTACTGGCAGGCCACAGCCGTGTACCGGAATAGCTAACTCAACACGTTGCACTTTGTGCCAAGGAGAACGCCTAACATAGGAGCCTAGCATCTTGATTTAGATGGGGTCCAGGTATGGTTCCCCCCCACCCCAAGGCTCAGCAGAGGAGACCACCAATCTGGAAGCTGCATAAGGAAGCCACAGTACCTACAGTATGGCCTGGAATCTTGATAGAGGAATGTTTAAAAGCCAAAACCTCCATATAAAAAAAAAAAAAAAAAAAAAAAAAAGAAGAAGGCGGTAAGCTTCTCTAAGTGGAGAGAAGAAGATCTACATCAGCTAAGGGCACCAGAAAACAACTGAGGCTAGCTGACAGAGGCAGGGGTCGTATAGTGGATAATCCTGTAGCTTTTTTTTGCCAGTGTCCGATCACTTGAAATTGGCAGCATATAACCCATGACCTAGTTCATGCATATTCATGTGCCTTCCCTTTCCCACTGCTGTGTTAAAATGGCAGCAGTGAGAAGGGTCAGGATGGAATACAAAAAAATTTAAAATCGCACATGCTGCCGCTAGTGAACATTACCCACCCTTACAGTGATCGATCTGCCACCAACACTGATCATTGTAAGTGCAAAGGATGTTTGCTAGCAGCTGCATTTACCATTTCTGGTCATGATGTGCTAATACCTCCCCCCTCGTTGTGTTAAATGACAGCACTCGTGCATAGCAGGGGGGAGGATGAGCACAGAATACATAATTTGGAAAGTAAATGTGGCCACTAATAAACATTGCTGCACTTCTAAGGATCAGTTTGCACTGGTGGCAGAGTGATCACTGTAAGTGAAGGAAAAGTTTACTACCAGCCACAATTACTACTTTCATTCATGCTGTGCTGAATGATGGCAATTTTGCACCTGCTGCCAGTGAATGTGTAATAAACAATGTTCATTAAACATTATATTCCTTGCCAGCAGCAGGTTAGGACAGAGGTGGGGGGGGGGGGGGGGGGGGGGGGCTGACAGAGCTGTTCAGCTTTACCACCAACAAGAAACATAGGAAAAAGTGCTTAATGCACTAAAAATAATGTTTCACTTTCTTGCAGTCTCCTGGAAGACCGACATTCATCCTTGGAGGCCTTGGGGTATTCTGCTGCACATGCACTGCTTCAATGAGGAGCCAGCTGTATTTTTTCTGGTTTGCAGCTAACCCCTAATGCAAAAATCTAGAAGCAACAGCTGGCCCCCTGATTACTTCACAGAAGACTATGATGGCCAAGGACTGGGTGTGCCGCAACAGAGCGGCAGATCCCTACAGAACACAGTGCATGTAGGATTTCTGCTGTAAGATACATTGACTATGCACGTGCCGGATTGGATGGCGGGTAGGTGTGGCGTTTCTAGTGTAGCAATAAGATTGTTTAGTGATGCCATAGTGCGTTTTCTTTTTTATTCAAAGAGAAGTTCCACCCATTTAAAAGTCACTTTTTGTAGCTGCTGACTTTTAATAATCAGACGCTCACCTGTTCCATGGTCCAGCGATGTGTCCGCCTGAAGCCTCGCTCTTCTCCCCCTCCTCTCTGCAGTGCTGGCAATGCAAATGTGGGCACCGCGCATGCATAAGCCACTCTGCACGATTTGAATGGCTGGGAAATCTGGGACCTGTGACGTGCCCCAGAAGATTGCAGGGAGGGAGGGGTGAACTTCTGCTCGGGGGCCGCGGTGCCAGGAGCGGAAGTGGGAGCTGGGTACCTGTGAAAACTAGGTACCCGCTCCCCCCCCCAAAAAAAAATTACATGCCAACAAAGGCATGTCAGGGGGTCACCAGTACTTAAAGCAAAAGTTCCTCTTTTGGGTGGAACTCCACTTTAAGTTATTTAATGTGAGTATGATTTCGTTTCATCAGGTTCCTTACTGGATGCAATTCCTATTTTTATTGAGCCATGTTGATGTGGGTCAGATCTTGGCGATTGATAAATGCTTGCTTGTTCTCTTGGAATCTGAAATCTTTACCATCACATTTGTATGGACATTCCAGGATAATCGTTGAGTATTTAGACCCCTTTCATACTGTCGCAACTTGAAAGTTGCGCGATTTCAGGGAATGCCTGTGT
The DNA here is from genome assembly GCA_018402905.1 of Glandirana rugosa. NCBI lineage: Eukaryota > Metazoa > Chordata > Amphibia > Anura > Ranidae > Glandirana > Glandirana rugosa. Next base: position 289,015 of record BLSH010173313.1, read on the forward strand.
AAACTTGAGATCTAAGGACCTCAACTCGCATCAAAGTCGGACCAAAGTAGTACAGGGACTACTCTGAAGTCGCACAGATATGAATGGTTATCATTGGGAATCATGGGGTACGACTTGTCATGCGATTCTGATGTCCAAAGTCGCAAGAAAAGTGTGAAAGGGGCCTAAATCTTACTGAACAATAGCACCATGTAGTGTAGTCTCAGCTTCACCTTCTGGAAATATGTACAATATGTAAATTGGGTTGTTTTGTTTATTTTATTTAATTCTGTTGCAGCATGTACAATCATGTTAGTTTCCCAGACCCTTTGGTTTTCGCTGAATCTCCATATACGGATTGCAGTTTGAGGAGGTAATTGGATTGCTCCCTTATAATAATTGGACGGTAATGATATATAGACTAGCTACGTACTTAATTATATGTTTCATTGCTTAAACCGGTTAATGGTGTTCTAGGTAGAAGTAAGTAGCATATATTGGTATTTGGTTTCAGTGACATAACCAAGTGATGTTATCTGGTATGATGAGTCAATGGAACAAATGTCAATATTGTAATTGGTTGTTTTTCTTGATATAGGCATCTATGATCCTCTCGTCTTTCATTTTGGCCTCGCTTTGTGCTCCGGTGCCCACCCAGGGATCTCCTATGCACTGTAGCTGCTCTGGCATTAAAGTGTGCCCTTGATCGGGGTCTTGCAGGTGATATGTGGTAATGCTTAAGTATTTATGTTTGGGTTTAACCACAATATACATTTTTTCGTTATCGACAACTGCTATTATCTTCCATGTATCAAGATGAAGCCAATTTAAGTGAAACGCGTTTACCCATGGAGATTTGTATAAATTTGCATTGGGAAGATTATAAATATACATAAATAATGTAATGAGGATTATGCATACATGGTTTTGCAGTTGGTCTCACCTCTGAGTAAGCATATATCTATAAAATGATGGATAAAATTATGGATAGGCATATATCTGGTATTCAGTGGACCCAAAAAGCCAGCGTTTGAATTTTAAAACACATTTTGTAGTAAAAGTCATGTTTTATATATATTTTGTGTACTCCTGGTCTCAGCCAGTATAGTCAGACTTTGCCCCTTTCCGTCAGCTGCGGGGGGAGGGGCCGCGAGCAGGGGAAAATATCCCCGTTCAGTGCGGAGTGCATCTCAGTGTTAGATGTGCTCCCATTGAACACAACGGGCTGGGAATTCGCACCGCATTGCACAGAAAACACACAAGTTTTCTGTGCAATGCGGAGTGCGAATGCACCGCACATGTGTGAACTGGACACCTTGAAAACAATGTGTTTTCAAGTGTCATGAGAATTGGATGCGTTTTAAGCCGCATCCAATTTGCATAGGTGTGAACCCAGCCTGAAAGTTACACATGGTAATAAACATAATAACTGAAAGGATTATTTTCCTACCATATAGCTGCAACTGTGGTCTGTAATCCCCTATTCATTCCTGCTTTGTTGTATAGTGTTAGCGATGATGGGAGGAGTTGAGGAGAGCTCAGATGTAATTTCTTTTCAGTGACCTAGACTCTCTATCTCCCAGTCCCCCTGCCTTCTATCATGCTCAGTCCATTTTACATTACACACACCAATCTACCAATCAATAGCTGGGTGTGTGCTATGTAAAACAGCACAAGTCAGTATAGGTTAGTTTGCACACAGATCAGTCTATTAACCTGTGTGCTTCTCCCTGCCTGCTCTCCTCTGGTAATTTGTAAACAGACAGAATAAAATCCAACCTAGGAGCTGGCTGTATAGATAGAGCAGTGGGCGGGCAAAGGCGGGACCATAGGTGGGGCCCCACGTGTCGATCGTGGGAGGAGCCTATTTGGGACTTCTGTTTAGAATGAATGCCTGAGATTTCCATGTACTACAAGAGCACCTCCCCCCAGAGATGGCAGGAACGTTTCTACAGAAAGATAGCACGCAAAACGAGACAACAGGCAAACCTGAGGCAATTCGAACACCAGGAAGTAAAGTTGTCCCCTCATTAAATGAAATGAAAATAAGAGCTGGGGACAAGGTAGATAACTCAACATCCTTACTGCTTTTTGCAAAACAATCAGTGAGATGTTTAACAGACTGTATAGGTGCATAACATATAGATTTTATCATTTTGACCATAGTTCTTCCTTAAGGATTATTTTTTGAGACCTCAAATCACAATTCTCCATCCAATTTCCAGTATACCCGCTCACCTGAGCACATCCATCTCATCCCGCAGTGATTGGGCCTCGTGTGCTAGCCCTGTGAGATCCTGGTTACGCTGTTGTAGATCCTGCACCTCTCGATCCAACTCCTGACACCGTTGCCTGTAGTCATCCCGTGCACTCTCGAGCCTGAAGAAAAAGATCTCTCTTAAACAATCACATTTTGAATGTCTTATATCTAAATTAAAGTTTTTGTTTTTTTTGCTTGGAGAGTTAGCAAGGCATAACTTTTACACAAAGATTTGTGATTTGCATATCAGCTAAGACATCTGTATCTTGGATATACCCATCTTTTTTAACTGTTTATGCATTTTTTACAGTCTGAAGTTATTCAGGTCTGCGGTACATTCAATGATAGACAAAAGTTTTTAATAGATTAGAAAAAATAAATAAATCTGTAAATACTCCTCCATGACATTACTTACCATGTCGCCTAAAACTATCCCTGTATATTCTGTCCTATGAAGCTGCCACATCTGGACATTCCAGCTACAACAAGGAGAGAACAGCTTTTTCTGGAGTCCTACCTCTAAGGATTCACAAGATTCAGAGACCTGTGCTGGGGCTTCTCCCTGCTCGGCTGGGTGGAGATTATTACCGTCAGTCAGTCAGACCAGCAGATCAAGATCTCAGTGGTTGTTTTATTGTTTCTGCATGGAACCAAGCTCGTGACACAAGCATATATTCTATTTTTACCTGCACACATTTCAATCACTTTTCAAAGCTGGGTACGAAATGCAGATTACGGTGCTCTAATGTGGTACTTTTTATGCATGGTTTGTACCTTATCAAAGGTTGGGCTAGCGCCGAAAGGATTTATGATGTTCAAAGTCCAGTCATTTCTAACCACCAATCAGAAGTCGCCTACACAAATGGGTGAAAGATTCTGCTTATTGTGCTATGGGCCATGGCATATTCTCTATGTTTGTGGATTATACCCAAGAGCCTTCAATTATTTCCTACATTCCAGAAACACTGCCCAGTAGTTGGAGAGAAAATATGGGGCTGTAAGATCAACCAGGACTGATTAATATAGCATCAGAATGCTCTGTAGACAGTTGCAAGGTATATCTACAATAGATAAATGCAAATTACGGATAGAACACTTATCCAAGAAATACTCGGGGCAATTCAGTATGCCATTTCCAACACATTAATGGGGTTGTTGATGCTGTTGGAATTTGTGAGACAAACTGACGAAGGCCACGCAATGTTTATTAGCAGGTCTTTTTCTCAGAGAATAGATGTAGGTACGTCCCCCCCTTCCGAGTCACCTCTCGTCTCTGTCCCCTACCCACCTCCGAGCACAATCCTCTGCAGCCAGCAACAATAGATCCCACAAGAACAATAGACCCGCCCACAACAAATTACCACCTTAACAACAATAGACCCCAGATATAACAATACAGTAGATCTTCCTGGAGCCAGCATCAATAGACCCTCCAGCAGCCAGCAACAATAGACCCCTCCCTCAAAAGTAAGTCCCTCCCAGCAACACATGACCACCTTGCAACATAAAATCCCCCCAGGAACAAATTATCCCAACCAGTGACAATAGATTCACCAGCAACCAGAATCAATAGACCCTCCAGCATACCCCAGCACCCCATTCAGCACTGGGGGTGCCAGAACTGCGTTCCTGCTGAAAAAAAACCCTGCTTATTACACATGTGCACCAAAAGTAGTTCATAGTGGTGACAATTTTATTGTATGTTGGATGCTGCAACAATACCACTATATTGGAGGTAAGAAAAAGCAGAGTACAACAAGACCTCTTCCATGTCCATGTTAGTGTTAACTGCGTGGACTTGTTATTCTGGGGTTGTACAGTAATGAATTAGGGTCCATTCACACTAGCAGTGTATTACAGCTCAGCCATTGGTGTGTGTGCTCTGGAGTAGTACAATGCATTGTAAGGACGAATTACACCGTTTACGCATTTCTTTCTTTTTTTGTAACATTATTGAAAAGTCACAAAGAAAAAAAAATACATTTCATTCAGCTTTATGCACAAAAACATGCAGCATGTAAAGTATGTACTCCACTGTTGAATTCAGAGGACTCAAGGCTTTGTCTATGTGTTGGTACGGTGTTACATTTAAGTGGTATTAAACCCAAAACATAAAATGTATTATATTGCAGCTTTCCAATCATTAGACGGGCAACGGATTTCGATTTTTTTAGCTTTTCGGCTGGTGATTTGTCCAGTAGCACAGCTCCTGTATTAGTGAGTGAGACACAACTCTGAATGAGTAGAAGAGGCACAGCAGACAACAGCATTATCACTCGGGGGGGGGTTACATGTATTAGCAGATTTGGTACACTATCAAATTAAAGCCAAATTTCAGCTCACACTTAATAATCAGTTACACACAGGTGTCAAACTGGCGGCCCTCCAGATGTTGCAGAACTACAAGTCGCAATGCAAGGCTGACAGTTACAAGCATGACTCCAACAGACAGGAGGTATGATGGGACTTGTAGTTCCGCAACAGCTGGAGGGCTACCAGTTTGACACCGCTGCAAACAGTTTGTTTCCTTTTTGGAAAAAGGTTTTGCAAAAATATATAAAAGCTGATCATTTTAATCACCCCTGCCAGTGTTAAGTGGTTTGTCTCATCCATGTAAACGGATACATTCTGCTGGAGAGCTTAACCACTTCAGCCCTGGAAGGATTTCCCATGTTAGGACCAGAGCACTTTTTGCGATTTGGCACTGCGTCGCTTTAAATGACAATTGCGCGGTCGTGCAACGTACCCAAACGAAATTTGCGGCCTTTTTTTCCCACAAACAGAGCTTTCTTTTTGTGGTATTTCATCACTTCTGCGTCATTTCTGATCACCGCTATAAACAAAAAAGGAGCGAGAATTTTGCAAAATAAAAAAAAAAAAAATTCTTACTTTTTGCTAAAATACAAATCCAAAAAAAAATATAAATATAAATATATATATATATATATATATATATATATATATATATATATATATATATATATATATA
>BLSH010173313.1:297879-308019 GCA_018402905.1 Glandirana rugosa
ATATATGGAAGATTAATGTTACTCCCAGTCAGTCTTCTAGGGGGGGTCGTTCTTCCCCACTGACCGCCAACGCAAGGGGGGGGGTCGTTCTTCCCCACTGACCGCCAACGCAAAGGGGTCATTCTTCCCCACTGACCTCCAACGCAAGGGGGTCATTCTTCCCCACTGACCGCCAACGCAAGGTGGTCTTTCTACCCCAAAGTAATGGTGCATTCTTCCCAGCAATGCAAGGGGACATTCCTAAGGTTGCTAGGGGTCCCCGAAGCAGTGGTAGATTGACCTCTAACCTGATGATGCCTAGATAATCCTGGGGCCAAAATCACTTATCAAAGCCAGTGGGACTAGAAGGATAGCATGCATCCCACCAATGTAAGGGGCCAATCTTCCCACGGACCGGCAATGTAGAAGGTGCATTCTTCTGACTGACCCTCATTGTAATTAGAAGGTATATATTTTAGAAAGGTATACATTTCTGAAGAAATAAAAAAAAAAAAAAAAAAAAGAAGGCTGAGAAAGGCTGCTTTAGAAACATTTTCAGGTTTGCAATTCCATTAAAAAGAATGTCTCAGGCTATAATGGACCCCAAGGATGAGCTTGGTTCTGGCCTAACTTAGGTCCCAACTGAACTTGGAAGGAAGCGGCCCCCCTACCCTGCTCAACTACAGCCAGGGCATTCCCCACTCCGCAGCTGCATGTACACAAAGGGGCGAGGATGCTTGTGACTTCATTGACCTAATATGGCCATCGCCATCCTCAAGGTGGCCATACACTGTACAGAGACTGTGTAAAATCAGACAGCATAATCGCCTTTAGATTTACCAAAAACATATAATAGGAAAATGCACCTAATCTAACCAGTCAACCAATCTGTATTCAATCTGACAGGCCCTTGCACTACAGTTGATGGTAGATCTAAAGGAAATTGTACAATCAGATTGCATAGTGTATGGTGGGCTTAAGTCTTGACCAATCTTTTACACTTGGTTTAAGTGAGACAATACAAACTGGGGGAGAAAAGTAACCATGATGCAGTAGGGTATACAAGTAGTACCATGCATAGAGGTAGGGTCGGGACAGGTACGTATACATGCAGCAGAGTGTAACCTTTCCAACAGAGAGCCACCATCACTCCTCTGTGCACTGCAGGTTTGGTACATTTATATTCATATATCTTCTAGCAATCTCCAATATGATGGCACAGCTTTAGCTTTGACTGCTCAAATGTACTAAAATAATGAGATTCTATGATGTCTATAGTAACCTAGTGACTTTCGAGAAATATTGTCAGCACCTGGTGCTGCATATAGAATAGTTACCATTCACTAGCCATCTTGTTTGCACATACATATAGTATTAGAACAGACATCAGTTTTAAGACAACATGGTTCACGTGACCAGTTACGCACAAACATAGGCATACAAGCATACAAAGTTCAAGCAGGTTTCAGTGTCATGGCTCCCCCTTGCAAGTCAGCAGGGGTACGGTACTGGGTTAGATTAGCAGGCATTGCATAACCATTGCAGACATGCAGAAAGATATGGTTAGAAGTAGCAGATACAAGGCAGGTATTAAACTCACCCACATTTCCAGATGTCACACCAAACTCAGCTTAAAACCTTTTTAAAGGGCAAAATCACTCAATGAAGAGGGAGATCTTAGAAGCTCAACCCACCACCAATGACTGTAGGTCAGTCAACACACTGGCTGATATCTGTTATATAAAATTTAGGGGTACAAAGCCACCAATATTTCAGTCTGTGTCAAAAAGGGACATATGCTGTGTTCTCATGAATATGAAGGTCTCAGTGATGTTACTGGTCACTAGTGAATGGATGGGATGTGTTGTCATGAATATGAAGGTCTCAGTGATGTCACTGGTCTCTAGTGAATGGACAGCCTGTGTTCTCATGGATAAGAAGCTCACAGTGATGTCACTGGTCTCTAGTGAATGGATAGGCTGTGTTCTCATGAATATGAAGGTCTCAGTAATGTCACTGGTCTCTAGTGAATGGATAGGCTGTGTTCTCATGAATATGAAGGTCTCAGTGATGTCACTGGTCTCTAGTGAATGGATAGGCTGTGTTCTCATGAATATGAAGGTCTCAGTGATGTCACTGGTCTCTAGTGAATGGATAGGATGTGTTCTTATGAATATGAAGGTCTCAGTGAGGTCACTGGTCTCTAGTGAATGGATAGGCTGTGTTCCCGTGATTATGAATTGTCTCAGTGATGTCACCAGTCTCTAGCGTAGGACTGTTCTCATTATGGATCCTAAAGGACACAAATCAATTTTGTCCAAATTGAGTAACACTTGCATGCAGGAGGGTAAAGTGTGTGAATTAAAGTGTACATCAAACATTCAAGCACATACAGGGAAAGTTATTTTTTTCTCTTGCACGAGTTGATGTTTGAAATAAACAGGTTCACTTCATACTTTAATAAGTTAGCCCAAAGTGACTGCTAACTGTGAGTTTCAAAGATCAATAGAACGACATTAAAACTGTGTACTTGGTTAAGCCTCGGGACCAAATATGAAGCTCAAAAAGCTACTTTAGAGAATATTGGCATGAATAACCCTAATTATATAACAAGATATCGCATAAACACATAGGCGGCACTCTTCAATTATCAGCCACGTGTCACTGCACTCTTCTAATTGAAGATAATGTATTAGTAAATCAAAAACACAATGGGAGACATTTATGAAAACTGGTGCAATTGCAAATAACGCAGGGTGGAACACAAGTGTTTCACTGGCTGCTGGTTTGGACACTATCTTGGCCCCAGAATCCAGTTTTTACACACTTTTCTATGATTGAGCCGTTTTAATACACTATGGAGCAGTGCTTTGATTCCTCATCATTCACAGGCAGACTCTAGCAATCACTGATTATTAGACTGGGGAAGACAGTTGTATCCCCACTACTGACCCCCTATGCCCTGGCCTGCCAAGCAGATGTTATTACATGCACCCATGTGGCATTACTGTGTGCTCCACACCAAGAAACAGGGTTATAGTTAAATCAGCAGTGACTGGATATGAGACCAGAGACTAACCGCTGTAGGCAACCATGTACGTAAATATAAAATTAATGTTTTTAAGTAAAACACAAAAAGGTCTTACTGTGAAAATGCACCCTTAGCCATTTCTGGGATGAGCTCTATATTGCCTACCTAAACAATTTAAAGTGTACCTCCAGGCAAAAAGCTAAAAATCATAAAATGTGGCCTTCTTTACTTTTTAAAGCAAGAATCAGCGATTCAAAGCCCTGTGTTATTCTGCACAGCCAGGCAGGGGACAACACCATTTCCTGCCTGAGCTTTTCTGCTTCCCCATTGACACTTCCAAGAGCACCACACTAATGATTTTTGACCAATGATGAAAGAAGGTGACAAAAGAAGCTGCAAAGCTGAACCAGGAAACTATGGAATTATCTGCCTGAACATAATTATAAATACTTATCAACATGAAACAATTTATACATGCAAAAAATATCTGTATTTAGCAGTTGGTCTGGAGTTCCTGCACATCATTGTATTGCAAGAATATGGGAGACTGGAAAGGAAGCCAAGTTCAGTTTGCTTTTTTCTTCCCTCAGTGTCCAGAGGATATGTGCCACCCCCCCCCCCCACACACACACACACACATATATATACACATACACACACACAGTTGTGCTCATAAGTTTACATACCCTGGCAGAATTTATGATCTCTTGTCCATTTTTCAGAGCATAAGAATGAGAACACAAAAACGTTTCTTTGACTCATGGTTAGTGTTTGCTGAAGCCATTTATTATCAATCAACTGTGTTTATTCTTTCCAAATGACCCTGATCAAAAGTTTACATACCCTGGTGATTTGGGCCTGATAACATGCACACAAGTTGAGGTAAAGCGGTTTGAATGGCTATCAAAGGTAACAATCCTCATCTGTGATCTGTTTGCTTGTAATTAGTGTGTTTGTATAAAAGTTCAATGAGTTTCTGCACTCCTGACAGACCCTTGCATCTTTCATACAGTGCTGCACTGACGTTTCTGGATTCTGAGTCATGGGGAAAGCAAAAGAATTGTCAAAGGATCTGCAGGAAAAAGGTAGTTGAACTGTATAAAACAGGAAAGGGATATAAAAAGATAGCCAAGGAATTGAGAATGCCAATCAGCAGTGTTCAAACTCTAATCAAGAAGTGGAAAATGAGGAGTTCTGTTGAAACCAAACCACGGTCAAGTAGACCAACTAAAATTTCAGGCACAACTGCCAGGAAAATTGTTCGGGATGCAAAGAAAAACCCACAAATAACTTCAGGTGAAATACAGGACTCTCTGAAAACATGTGGTGTGGCTGTTTCAAGATGCACAATGAGGAGGCACTTAAAGAAAGATGGGCTGCATGGTCGAGTCGCCAGAAGAAAGCCATTACTATGCAAATGCCACAAAGTATCCCAGTTACAATACGCCAAACAGCACAGAGACAAGCCTCAAACCTTCTGGCACAAAGTCATTTAGAGTGATGAAACTAAAATTTTGGCCACAACCATAAACTTTACATTTGGAAAGGAGTTAACAAGGCCTGTGAAACACGGAGGTGGATAGCTGATTTTTCTCGATGTGTGAGCTACAAAGCCACAGGAATTTGGTCAAAATTGATGGCAAGATGAATGCAGTATGTGATCAAAAAATACTGGAGGAACATTTGCATTCATCAGCCAGGAATCTGCGCATTGGATGTACTTGGACATTCCAACATGACAATGATCCAAAACACAAGGCCAAGTCGACCTGTCATTGGCTACAGCAGAATAAAGTGAAGGTTCTGAAGTGGCCATCTCAGTCTCCTGACCTCAATACTATTGAGCTACTCTGGGGAGATCTCAAATGTGCAGTTCGTGCAAGACAGCCCAAGAATTTCCAGGAACTGGTGGCTTTTTGCCAAGAGGAATGGGCAGAATTACCATTTGAGAAGATAAAGAGCCTCATTCGCAAATACCACTGTATTAAGAACTGGGGTATGTAAACTTTTGATCAAGGTCATTTGGGTAGTTGTCATTAGGATATAAAAAGAGTAAACACAGTTGACTGATAATAAATGGCTTCAGCCAAACACTACCATGCAGGAAATCATAAATTCTGCCAGGGTATGTAAACTTATGAGCACAAGTAAGTGTGTGTGTGTGTGTGTGTGTGTGTGTGTGTGTGTGTGTGTGTGTGTGTGTGTGTGTATATTATATATATATATTTTTTTTGCTTTGTTTTTTTAAACCAGCAATTGCAAAAAAACACCACAACCACAAACACCAGTGCTGTGCGAAGCAGCATAAGGCACCAAGTACACGCATACCTGCTGCTCCAAATCATGACAGCGCTGCAGGATGTCACTTTTCTCATCTGTGTCCTCACTGATGTAGTAATATTTACGTGACTGGAAGACAGAATGCCAACAAGCAATGGAAGAGTTAGGGGATGTGAAAAAGTGGGAAGAGAGAGAAAGAAAGAAAAGGAGCAAGGGGGAGATACAAAGGTTGGCAGGAGGTGCACAGAGAGGGGATTGAAGGAGGGCATAAAGAGAAAAATGATCAATCAGCTATGATTGTTTCCTCAAGTAATCAAAGATAAAACTGTACATTTAAAAGAAAAAAAATATATATATATATGTCCTTCGCCACCTGCGTGGGCAAACCATGGCCTGTTCTGATTCTTGTAATTTCAATAAAAATATTGAAACAAAAAAAAAAAATGACTTTAGGTCTGCCTCTTGCTTGTTTGGAGCTCATTGCTGCTTCTCTAACATACCTTCTTCTACACGGTAACCCAAGATGGGTTTTTTGTGAGGTCAATCAGCGCCTCTACTCCACACAGAACCTGCCCTTGGCACAGAAGTAGTAGTATACAGTCATACTAAGAGGGAGTGCACTCTAGAAAACAGTGATTTTAGGGCTGTGGAGCAGAAAAGAAGAGCAACAGACCATTTTTTTCCCTTCAGGTCTGTTTTAGCATCTTTGTTCTAGGGCTAATGAAATCAATCAAGCTCTTCTGTATTTTAGAAATATGCTCACTAGAGGGCACCGACCAGCTAAAAAAAAATGACATAGACTTTAAGTTGAACCAATTCATTTCAATGGCCAGCCCTAGGCACAAAAAAATGTGCAATGATTTCCCAGACCTTTTACTAAATCTCGCTGAACCACATGGTGCAGCAGCATGTGTTTAGCAGATGCGCGCGGGCTCCATTAACAATTAGTGGCACTACTGCACTCCTGCAGGACATCTCTGTGTGTTGGGAAAAAGCGCAATTTTGTGTGCATACCCGACACGCACAAAGTGTGAACCTAAGCTTACTCTTCCTGTGCAGCACCACGAGAAGAAACTAGAATTCCCATTGTGCAATGGGAATTGTATCTCACTGTGCACATTTACAAATCCTGCCAATCTATTCCAGCAGATGTAAATGGGCATGACAGCCCAGGTGTCTCCTGGCCAGGAAACAATGGCATTATGCCATGGTGAGCAGGACAGATCATGAGTCTCCTGGCCAGGAAACCATGGCATATGTTATGGTGGGCAGGAAAGACCAGGAGTCTCCTAACCTGGAAACCATGGTATTATGTCATGGTGGTCAGGACAGACCAGGAGTCTCCTGGTCTGTCAATCAAATTCAGCTATGTTAGTGGACAGGACATGCCAGGAGTCTGAGATCCTGGGTCTTGACATTGCAGCCAGCAGTGATGCAATTACTTCATCTATGTGAATATAGAGCTACAGTGGAGAGTTTACAAAATTGGTGGCCTGGGGCAGGAGTTGGCATAGCGGCCACCAATATTACACCCAGGAAAACAAGCCATTCAAAACCCCATTCAGAGAAGGCAATGTATTCTAGCATAGAGAAGCGGGCTGATGATGTTACCAGCTCTGACTGAGCCAATCAGAGGAAGCTTTGTATTGATTGGTAAGATGAAGTTGTAGCCTCAGCTAAACACAGTTTATACCTCACATCTAGCAGCCTCACGTTAGTGTGGGCCAGCTTGGTCCAAACGTATTATGTAAAGTGTATCAAAAGCTTGCGTTCAGCTTTAAGTGCAAACCAATCAAGTCCTAATAATCTCAGGAATTGGACTTGTATTATTGCAGGTCTTAGGTCATATGGCCTGGGTGGCAGACTGTACAGACAGATCTCGGCTATTCTTCAGGCCAAAACACTTCACTCACCTGACTATCATAGTTTACGTAAGTGTCGGCTGTAACGGCATCAGAAGGTTCCTTACTCAGGAGCTGCAAGAGGAAAATTCACACAATCAAATACATTGACAGTATTACAAGCTGCATTCGAATCACCACCATGGTTTGAAAAATATTGTGATTCTTATAGCTGTGTGGTCATTACTTATAATGACTGTATTCAGAATATTCATTCCTTTTTTTTTTTGCTATATCTTTTTATGGTAGTGACCTTTTAAAAGCTAAATCCAACCCAAACCTGGTAGTTCTGTTTGTGGTGGATATCAAGGAGTTAATCAGACATTTCTTTTTACATCCCAGAGCCTCTGTTGGTGAAATGGCTGTTATGAGTTTCTGGGTCTGCACACCTGCTGTGCCAATTATTAGTGACTCCCACCACCCCTGTTGGATTTTTAATTTCATATTATGGAGAATGTTCCACAAAGAGCTATAACACACAAAGCTACAGAAACCGCAATCCTCCTAGGCGGACAGGAACAGAGCTAGAAATGGAGGCAGGGAAAGCTTTTTGTTGGGAGAATCCAAGACATAACATAACAAGCCAGGTGCTGATTCCATACAGTGGGGAAAATAATTATTTGACCCCCTGAAGATTTGCCCACTCACAAAGAAAGTAAGGGTCTATAATTTGTATCAGTTTATAATTTTCATCACTTTATTTTTATCACTTTCCCCCATGCTTGTGTTTCTTTTGGGAAGTGAAGGTATACAATTTTATGTTATCCAATATGAATCATCGTCACAACAGGAACAAAATAACGGTCCTTCCACTTACTTCCTGGATGGATTCCATGACAGCCTGCTGGACAGATTCCCCCAAGGTCATGATTTGCTGGATGTGCTCTGGATCAACACACAAAAAACAACATCACGATACAAATACATATCCAAAATGGAGACAATTCTAGTATTAAAAATGGTAGGGATGCAATCAGTTTAGTGTGAATTTGGTCTGCCATTAAAGTGTATGTAAACCCCAAATCTATATTTCAGTATGTCTGGAATCAGGTCTTCCTGCCATCACCATGCAATAAGCAGCAGAGTTGTCAGCCTGCCAAGTAAGCCCTTTCAGTTGGCCATTGGGCTCCCTATTTTATAGACCTTAGAGGCAGCCCCGCTAAAGGAACACAGATGGCAGACTGACAACGTTGGTACTAGTTGTGTGGCAGTAGCTTACTTTTGCCAACTTGTGAAAGGAAGTCCTATTACTGGCAGGATCGCCAGGTAAGAAACTTTGCAACAGATTTTCAAAAAACAATTGGCAGCACATCTTACTGTATACAGTTTCTGATCTAAAAAAAACAAACATACTAAAAAATAGTATTCCCCTCTTGTCCACTGAGGGATGCAAGTAATCTTAAACCTTTGGGTTATACTGCCACCTACAAGATAGAAGACAGCATTGAAGTAGTGTAACCCCGCTGCTACAAGAGCCTCATAGAATTTTAGTCCCTGATCTGTTCCCCCACCATCAGTTGCATGGTGTCACTTGAAAATAACTGGCAGTCTCGGGTGCCGATTGCTGTACAACCAGAGCATAGACATATGTCAAGAATGGTGCTATGTAATTATCAAGGCGTTTTATTGCGGTTTAATGCTCACAGAGTATTTGTTGGGTACGTTCACAATAAACATGAACTCATGGCAGCTATTCCACAGCCAGAGAGATGCGAGAAGGCAAAATCTTCACTCACCTTCCTTCTTGTCACAGCTGATGGCACATCCCAGAACAAGCTGCACCATCTTCCTAAGCTCTGCTGTGTTGGAGAACTCCCCGATCAAAGTAACATCTGGAATACGATCCTCTGAGACTGGGTGGCCTAGCACCTGAGAAGACAGGCAAACACATAGGTAAGAACTAAAAAGAAGTATCAGTCTATAACATGACTGACTGTGGCCTGTGCACCACCAAAACCTTGGTCATAGAATAAACGTTCTTTGTATAGTACTTGATTACTTAAATCATGCAATTGCTCCATTTCTCATAAGATACATTGGACTCTGCTTACTGAGTAAGCAGTACTTTGGCTTCATGTGAGCAAGGACTATCTGCTTTTTTTTTTTTTTTTGTATGTACTGTATATATGACCTCTACTTTCTCCATAAAGAGAACGTGTCATCAGACACACAAAAAAAAAAAAAAATTAAAAATAAAAACCTTCAACCAAAACATTCTTTGTGTCTCTCTTGGGGACTACTCCCTTCACTTCATGCTCTGAAACTGGGACAGGAAGTAAAGTGAATTCCTTCAATGGTGACTCAGTAAGTTTTGTCAGGGCCGGTTCACACATCCGACTTCAGGCGCGACTTTGCTAGGCGATTTGAACGCGACTTCAAGGCGACTTCAGTGCGACTTTGGGTGACTTACAACGTGACTTAAAGCGACCTCCATGCCAGGTGACTTTGCCTGTGGCCAATCAGAGAAGGGAGGGAGGGGGTTGCGTGGGTAATTTGTGGGGAGTACTTTGGTAAATTATTTTCTTTTTCCTGAAAAGTTGCTTCAATATAGATGGGGATCCGACTTCCATTAAATTCTATGGGCACAAGTTGGATAGAAGTCGCCTTGAAGTAGTACAGCAACCTTTTTTGAAGTCAGAGCAACTTCAATAGTGTACATTAAGATGACTCTCATTCATTTCAATGGGATTTCTGATGCCAAGCGACTTGGGGCAACACAGGCGACTTGCGCTCTGACTTATGTGTAAACTGGCCCTCACTGAGATAGAGAGCGAACTGAACTTAACAAAAAATAAAAAACACCCTCAATCATAACAAGACAGTAACACATGCAAGGGGCATGGGACTTTTTCTGGGATAAGGCAGTACAGTAGGTGATGAGGAAGTGCAGGTGAGGTAAACGACACAAAACTTTGCATAAAAAAAAAAAAAAAAAAAAAAAAAAAAATA
>BLSH010173313.1:333435-345995 GCA_018402905.1 Glandirana rugosa
AGTAATTTTCTTCCAAAAACAATGTTTCTTAACTTGTAAACAGCAGAGAAATGTCAGAAATAGGCCTGGTCCAGAAGTGGTTAACTTTCTGGTCCCAGGAAACCCCTGGTAATACTTCTATCTACAGATCACAGTACAATAGTGTATTGGTCACAGGGAAGAAATGATGGTCATTGATAAGAATCCCTCCTTACAGATAACTAAAAAGAGAACGGTTGTCTGGGGTTACGTATCAGAGGCAGACATTGTTGATTACTCAAAGAACCCCAGGCAACATGTGGAGGAACCCTAAGACCTTATGTACACTGCAGCTGGTAAACTGACGTTTAGGAGCAGTTAGGCGTTTTTCAGCAGCCCCTGAACTCTCCTCAATGTTATCTTATGCGTACATGTACACTCAGTCATTTATAGTAAGTTAGAAAGTTAGAGGCAGTTGCGTTACAGGCGGTTCTTTGAAAGCAGATAAAGCGCATTCAGGACGGCAGTTTACCGGCATTTCAAACGCCAAATGCTAGTAACCGCGTCTAGATGCGGTAACCCGTATTTGCAATGGCTTTTAAAGGGAAAAAAAATTTCACCATTCTGTTGCTTGCAAGGAAGTGGGGAGGGGGAGAGAGGGAGAAGACCATCTACAAGTGCACTGCGCTCTCTGCTGCTGCTCTCTTCTCTCACAGGATGGCTGAAAAATACTTAATACTTGGTTTTCAAGCATTGTGGGCATTTGGGAGGGTCTCATGAGCTTATCTATAAAAAACACTTCTAAACTCAAACGCTCATAACCGCCACTAAACACGGCACGTAAAAGTGGCAAAACTGGCATTTTTAGCCGTTGGTTACTAGATGTCAAGTTTCCAGTGTTCATAAGAGGTTTTCAAAGTCCTGTGTACATGAAGCCTAAGATTCCATGGAATCCTGGTTGAAAAAGGTTGCCATTTACACAATCTCAACAAGCACTAAACTCAACTTCACTGACCTCTGTAACTTCAGACACTGTGGAGCAATTCTCAAAGTTCAAAGCAGAAGCACCAAAGTCATTATTTGGCCTAGCTCAGCTCACCTTGCCACAGATCCACTTTAATCACTTACCTACTGGACACTTTTACCTCCTTCCTGCCCAGGCCAATTTTCAGCTTTCAGTGCTGTCACACTTAGAATGACAATTGTGCAGTCATGCAACACTGTAACTAGACAACATTTCTATTGTTTTTTTCACACAAATAGAGCTTTCTTTTGGGGGAATTTAATCACCACTGGGTTTTTTAGTTTTATAGTTTGTTATAAAATTTTGCAAACAGGTAATTTTTCTCCATCACTGATGTGCGCGAATGAGGTGCTACACTGATGAGGAAGCATTGGTGGGCACAGTAGGGACTGCGCTGATAATTGATAATCAGTGCCCTCTATTACCAGTGTGCATGTCCCTTTTTAGAGAATCTGGTTATCGGCACTCTTCTCTCCTCACGCTGGCAGCATGAGGAAAGGAGTGCCGATAACCGGCTTCTATTTAATATCCGTGATCTGCTGTGATTGGACACAGCTGATCACGTGGTAAAGAGCCACCGATTGGCTCTTTAACCTGATCTGTGTTCGGCGGTGTCCTCTGGATGCTGCCGATCACAGAGCGCGCCGCCCTCGCTATCATGGGAGGCAGTCATTTGAAATTTGATCTTATTGGATGTGTTTTATAACAAAAAGTAGAAAATATTGTTTTGTTTTTTTATTCAAAATCATTTGGTATTTTTTTTAGTTTATATAAAAAAAAAAAAAAAAAAAAAAAAAAAATAGTGGTAATCAAATACCTATTTCTGTGAAAAAAATGATATAAATTTCATTTGCGCACAGTGTTGCATGCCCGAGCAATTACCAGATAAACTAGCGCAGCGCTAAATAGCAAAAAAAATGGCCTGCTCATGAAGGGGTAAAACCTTCCAGAGGTCAAGTAGTTAAAAATATGGAGCCCGTATTATCAACCCACTGCAACAATGAGCACAACAGAAAAGACAGATTATAAAAAGCCCACCAATCCCATATACATTTATAAAATCACCTAAATATTATTTTATGATTATTCACCTTCATCCTCCAATTATCTCCTGCGTCCGGCTTTATCCGCATTATCCACGTCTCATTAAACCAGGTGGGGTCTCTGCAGAAAAAATACAATTCAGTAAACTGTGAAAAAACACAAGGAAGGCAGTGGACACTTCACAGATCTGCACACAGCTTAGCAAAAACAGTCAGATTTAAATCACATTTCACAAGCTGCAGGCAAAAAGTAGATCAAATGTAGAAAAATCAACAACCTCTACTAGCCAGGGTCTTCAAAGGCCTCTTGACGAAATGGTCAAAAATGGTCCTAAATAGTATGGAGAGCAGCTAAGAAATGCACATCCATCAGACAGGGGATAGTGAACTCCCACAGCTAAAGCTTCGACATTCGCCACAATGCCTGTTGTAATGAAAGCACCTTCATAAAGAGTGCTTATATTAATGTTAGGCTCCGTTCACATCAGTGCGACCTAAGTTCTGCGCATACGGCAGCCCATTCATTTCAATGTGCTGCATTACGCGCTGAAATATGGGTAAAGAAGTCCTTGACCTTTTAAAAACTATGCCGCAGTTTTGAGGGTGTTGTGCCGATGCATGGGGGGTACCATTAGGAATTAATGACAACCCCACGCATCTGCTAAGGAGCAACGCGTTTTGCCTGCAGGTCAGGAATACGTGCAATTTTGCGAGCATTCCTGACCCGTGCAAGTGTGAATCTAGTCCAGCCTTTTTCAAGCAGGTTGCCTTGGCAAAATGCCTAAAAATTGTCCAAAAAAATTGTATACAAGGCAGCGTGTGGATGAAGTTTGCCTTTAGGTTACACTAAGCCATGGGTTTTCATTGTGCACCATTACATCCCTCTAGCTGCCGGAATCGCAATGACAGTTGAGAAGGAAAACGTCAGTCGTCTGCGTAGTATCCTTGTTTGACCCTCCCCTGCCTCTCTCCATCAACGTTGGGGTCACATTAGCTGAGTGACACATACTACACAGGCTACACATACTGTAGCTGCTGACTTTTAATATTAGGACACTTACCTGTCCTGGAGTCCAGCGATGTTGGCACTGCAACTGATGTTTCCATCAGCTGTCAGGCGCTCTCGCCGCCATTGCTGGTAAGGGAACCCAGCAGGGAAGCCTTGCGGCTTCACAACCAGGTCCTTATTGCGCATGTGTGAAGTGTGCTGCGCTCTTTTACTGGCCAGACAGCGGGTGAAGGAGGAGGGAGGAGGACGGGGCCGGACTTCTGACATACCTCACCATGGCAAGGTGGGGACAGGGTACTTGTCAAAAAACAGGTACCTGCTCCCCCCTGCCCCCGAAAGTTGCCAAAATGTGGCACCGGAGGGTGGGAGGGAAGGAGACAGGTGAGCGGAAGTTCCACTTTTGGATGGAACTCAGATTTAAAGGGTGCCTTGACTGAAAATAAAAAGGTTGAGAAACACTGATCTAGCCTAAAGAATATATCAATCAGAGACAGCAAATGTGCCAATACTACAAGATCCAGAAGGCTAATAAATTCGACCTCTAGATCAGTGGTTCTCAAAAATGATATCACCTGTGATTTATTTCAGTTATCCTGCAAACCTGGCCTGTTGGTGGGTCCCGAGGACAGGAGGTGAGAACCACTTCTCTAGAAGAAATGTATCATGTTTGTATCTAACAAATCATAACTTCACTCTGTTAAATAATTTGCTGGCTCTAGGATTGTGAAGCTCTGTCATATGGAATCTATAGATGTACCAAGAATAGGTGACATTAAGGGTGTTTCTGCAAGGCATAATAAAATACTCCAGCACACCCTAAACACACCCTTTTGACCCTTTGACTGGGTGAAAAATTAGATCTAGCACACCCTTCTCCAGGGTGAGGAAAAAGCTGGTGAATCTTGGCAATCGGATTGGACTTCATCTGCAAGTGATCCAAACTCCACACTGAACCAGAGAGCCGACAGACTTTACCCAACTATTTTCACTTTTAAACCCTTTTATTTTACTGCTGCCTAAGCCGGTTTTGGATTATCTTTTCTGTAAATATTGCTTAAAGGAGGAACTGCGATCTGCTCACATAATTTGTAATAAAAACATCTTTGCCATTCTGAAGCTTCACTCCAACCACTTTGCATATTATTTTATATACTGTGATTCTATACTTGCCACATATGCTGCAGAAATCTCCCTCCACTAAGTCTGGCTGCATCCTTTTTAACTGTGGGCAGCTGAAGCTGCTGCCTGTTCACTTCTTGGATTTACACAGACACACAGAGGCAGACCTCCAGCTCTGCAGCTCTCATTGGCCCTCTGACAACTCACCCCCTCCCTTCCTGGCAAACTCTCACAAGAGAGTGAGCGAGAGAGATGTGCATGATGTCATAAGTCTAAAATTTGTCGCGCTTTGTTTATAGCGCAAAAAATAAAAACCGCAGAGGTGATCAAATACCACCAAAAGAAAGCGTCACTCGACCGCGCAATTGTTAAAGTGATGTAGTACTTTCTTGTGAAGAAAAAAAAGTGACGCAGTGCTGTATTGCAAAAAAATTGCTTGGTCATTAAGGGGGCAAATCCTTCTGGGGCTGAAGTGGTTAAACTGCTCAATAAGTGCCTTCACACTGGGGCGGGTGGTAGCAGTAAATCCCCTCTAGTTCCAGCGGGGATTTCCCGCTGTTATAGCGGCGCCAAGGAGCCGCTATGCAGGCTGGAGCGTGACGCTTTTAACCCCCCACAAGGGTTTAAAACGGGGTTAAAAGTACCGGCGCGCAGGGCAGGGGCGGTGGAGGATCGGTGTATAACGGTGTATAACCGCTCACAGCACCGTCCCAAAGATGCTGCTTGCAGGACTTTTTGTAACATCCTGCAAGCGCACCATCCCAGTATGAAAGCACTCAGGGCTTTCACATTGGGGTGGACTGGGGGAGATTTTTGAGGCGCTTTACAGGCGCTATTTTTAGCTAAATATCGCCTGTAAAGCGCCTCAGTGTGAAAGTAGCCTTAACCTGCCCCAGAGATGGTCACTATCAATCTGTGCTGAGGCTTAGATTATTGTCCCACGAGCTGGAAACTGTCTGTGCAGGGTGGGATTGTGAATGCAATTCCCACAGATATAATAAGGTCATATTCCATATTGATTATGCTTACATGTAAACCTCAGGAATCTACTCACATGACATGCAGGACCTGAGCTATAGCTACACCGCCTGCCAGGTCCTCATATGATTTGCAGGGACCCGACACTTGAAAAGTTTGCATCAAAAAAAAAAAAAAAAAAAAAAAAAAAAAAAAAAAAAAAAAAGAAGGACACATGTAAATATGGTTATAATGCATGATCAGTAAAATTGTCACCAGCAGCATATATGAGATGTCACTACAGTTACTGAAAGCTACCATTAGTGGTCACCTGAAAGTGCTAGCTGGACGATGTGGAAATGCTATCTCAGCCTCCTGGAATATCCCCGTCACATATCTCAGGATGCTGCAGGAGCAGGGACTCGCAGAGGCCGGGAAGTATCCATCATAATGCTCGCAATGGCAAGTGCTCAATGGTCAGCACAGCCATGGGACCAAGCTGACCAATGAGAAGCACAACTGAAACTTCTTTCTCCGGTAAGATGTCCCAAAAGAAAAAAAAAGCTTCTGTTCAGTCGCACTGACCAATGAGCTCTTGCCATTGTGCACATTATGATGTATGCTCACTTCGAAGCTGTGAATTGAGATTTATGGACCGCTACACTGGCAGTATGCAGTATCATGGCTGTTATGTGCAGCGGGGTGGCACCAGGATGTTTGGAATTAGTTCACTAAAAAAGGTGAACTTACCCTTTAAATTCTTTTTTTTTTAACCGTAAAGTGGAACTTTAGTCAGAAAATTAAGTCCTGCTAGTTCACTTCAGTCTGGCCCCTTTTACAGGTATAGTTATGTACAACATTAAAAATAAATGTCTATACTGTTTAAAATCCAGTAATGCACGGTCTCACCCTGCTCTGCACATGCTCAGTTGCTCTCCATTTTTAGGCACTGCTGAATTTGTTGAGGCCGATCTGCTGACAGCCTTAAAGCGGAATAAAACCCTCCCATCCTTTAGGCCTAGGTTTATGCACACTGAGGCTGATAAAAGGACGTTCAGGGGCATTTGGGCATTTTTTTCCAGCTGCCCCTGAACTCATTTAATGTTATCTTATCAGTCCATGTACACACGGTTGTTAAAGGTCGTTTCCAGGCAGTTGAGTTTAGAGGCTTTTTTTTGTAAAGCAAAAAAAATGGGTTCAGACGCCAGTTCAGAGGCATTTGAAATGCCAAACAGCTTGTAAACGCCGCTAAACGCGGTAGCCCGCATCTAGGAGTGTTTTGTTTACAGGCGTTTCTATTTAAAAAAAAAATTTAAAAAACGCTCCTAGACGCGAACGCGGCAAAACCTGCCATGCAAAAAACAGGCGTTTTAGAAGCCGCCTTCTAGCTGTCAAAAAAGTAGATCATGGGAGGTTGAAAAAGCGTCCCGTGTGCAGGAAGCCTTACAAACAAGGAAGCTGCTTCAGTCTGATCTGCAACTGCCATGATGCTGCACATGTGATCAGTTATGACCTCATAACTTTTTGGTGGAGAGCACAACCAATGTGACAGTTAGCAATCCCGGCATTCCATGAATGTAACAGTTTTTTTGAAACTGTTAAATCGATGTGTTTACTTCTGCTCTGAGAACTCAACACAAAATGTGACAGTTAGCAATTCCGGCATTCCAGGAATGTAAGCTTTTTTGAAACCGGTAAATCGATGGGTTTAGTTTTACTGCTGTTCAGGGTCTCTAGACTTCAGCAAAATGGCAGCCTCCAGCAAGAAGAAACAGGAACAATGCTGGAGGCAATTTACAGCACACACTAATGTTGGTAGCGTAATTATTAATGTGGAATGTATGTTTCTTGCTAAAGAACATTATCTTTTATCAAGGTGTCATGGGTAAAGTTCCACTTTAAGGCCTCATACACATGGACGTTTTTTGACGCTGGCATTTTCTGGCGTTTTTTGCAGCTCTCCATGTTAGTCAATGGTCCCATAAAAACGCTGACGTTTTTGAGCTGTAGATGGCGTCGGCGTTAGTGAGCTGAAACTAGAACCCACGGCCAGCACGTTCTGAGGCTGTAACGTTTTGACATTTTTTGTTGCCGATGCCGCAAAACGCCAAAAAAAAAAAACTAATATTGTACCGGCGTTTTTTGACGCCGACGTTTTTAGGTTGAAAAATAGCAGAGGGATGATTTTTTTTAAAAAACGCCTATTGACGCCGATGCAGAACGCCGAAAAACTACGATTTTTTTTCCTTGACGTCGGGCCCGACGTTTTGTTTATTTTTTAAGAAACGTCCGTGTGTATGAGGCCTAAAGAGGAGATTTGGCCAGTTATAAAAAAATATGTTTACATTATGGCGGAGAGGTGAGGGCTAGTTAGGAGCAGAACCTCTTTTCAGGTGGCGTTTTGCTTTAAATGCCATCAAGCTTTTTCTTACAGTCACTTTCTCGTTGGGGAGATTTCCCTTTACTTCCTGTGCTGGAGATGCAACAGGAAATAAGTGGAAATCTTTCCAAAGTGAATGGAAATTTCCTTCTAAGGCTTTCAGCCTGTGCGCATCCAATCCCCGTGTTTCAGTGCACCCAGGAGGCATAGAGCCTGTCAAAGTCTATAGCAGGATGGATTATGCTGCAGCTGGACAGGGCAGAATGCTGTACTGAGTGGTACTTGTATTTGGGACCCTGTGCATTCAGAAGAACTGCATTGTGGGTGCACACCCCTGATTGCATAGGGTGCAAAATGCAACAGGCTGGATGCTGCACCTGTGCCTCTCAGCACTAAAAGCAATGGGTTTGGATGCACATGGGCTGTCCTTTAATATCATGCACCCTGAAGATTTATTGCAGTGGATGTCAGATCCCTGGGCCATGCATGATAAATATGCCCTTTAAGTGAAGCCTACTGGTCTGTGCAGGGTGACATATGGTGCAGGATCAGTATGGGGTACTGCAGGTGCAAGCATGGAACACCCCTCCCCCCTCCTCAGGGGGGTAGAGAGACCTGGGGGGATAATAAGCAGTTATTTGGGGTACCAGGTAAGAAGAAAGTTATCACCCCACCCCCCAACAGTGCCCCTTCCCACCATGTACCCATGTCAGCAGGGGGTCACTCTGCTCCTCTCTCCTCCTGCCGCTCATTTCCGCTCTCTGGCCGGCTCTTCACCCTTCACGTACACCGGGGGGAATCACTCTAGGCCACGCCAAGCCAAATTCAAACCACTTCTGTCCTCCACCGGCCACCGTACAGGCCACGGCTGACTTCCACCACGCGTCACCTGCCTACACCCGCCCCCTTCCGCCTATCCTCCAATCAGCGTACGGCTTTCACCAGTGGCCATGGGCAACACTTCCTAAAAAAGAGGCCTTCGCTCTCACTGTAGACGATTGGAGGCTGTCTTGAGCGATGCCTGATTGGAAAACATGTTGTTTATGGTGATTAAAAAGTATGTGACGTGTCAGACACGCCTAGAGAGTACAGTGCTTTCCTGACACATTGCTTAATAGTTGCCAGAGGTTGCAGACATCCCTTAGGTTCATAGAAGAAATTCTGGAAATAATATGGATTAGTGGATGTTGTGTCCTCAAAGAGGAGATTTCTCTTCACTTCCTGTTTTGTCTTTCACCCATCAATTTAGGGGGGAAGTGGGGAGTTCGCCTTTCTATTATGTGTGACATTCAGATAGGTAGGAAGCGAAGAGATTTGATATTGCTTCCTGTTTAGTCTGAGACCCCCTCAGATATCAAGTGGGGAGATTTTTTCTCACTTCCA
This sequence comes from Glandirana rugosa, assembly GCA_018402905.1. NCBI lineage: Eukaryota > Metazoa > Chordata > Amphibia > Anura > Ranidae > Glandirana > Glandirana rugosa. The sequence goes on from BLSH010173313.1 coordinate 342,309, forward strand.
TTTTTTTTTCTGTCACCAATCAAATAGGCAGTAAGTGGGGAGATTTCTTCCCTCTTTCAGTTCTGTTACCCAAAAAATAAGTAAGAAGTGAAGAGATTTTCCTTTGCTTCCTATTTTGTCTGACACTTGCCAAATACATAAGAAAAAACGGAAACGAGAGGAAAACGGAACAAATACCATAGTTTTCCTTTTCTTGCGCCAATCCGTGCCAGCATACATGTGGTATTATGCTGCCATTTGGGGCTAGAAAAACAGAAAAGGGTCTCTAATTGAGATGAGCACACAATCTCTCTATGGGTGACGGGGCTGAGCACATGAAGACAGTGAAATAGGACTTTCACCTTTGAATGGTCCCCCTTCTTTGCTCTACTCCTGTTTACGGACTTTGATGAACTTGGGCACTTGGCACTTTATATATACACCTCTGATGTGATATGAATTTTTTATTTATTAATTGCACTGCATCTTTTTATGATTATTAGGTAAAATTTAGGCAGGCCTGGTTGTTTTGGATTCTGGGCTGGGAGTGGCTCAGGGTCAGACTGGGTGATTCACAGATGATGTCACCAGGACCTCCCACTTCTTTCCAGAGAAGTTAGTGGAACTTTCTGGAAAGAGAGGCGAGAGGGTGGGTGTAGCCATCTGGGGTATTCTGGAGAGCCCTGACCAATCCCCAATCTGGATTGGCAGGGGGCCGGCCTCCTCAAATACCCAGGGTCACCCCAATCAAGGGAGGAGTTTGGGTGGAAGCTGGAGAGATGAGATAGTGTGGAGGTTGTCGTGGCCCCGGGGAGCCCCCAGTCTGAGGGGGTGACCTTGGCCGGGTAGAGCTCGAGTACAGCCAGGAGGAGCGAGATCTTGATGGCAGGCACAAGGGAAAGGACAGCTGGAGAGAATGCTATTGGAGAGATCTCTAAGAGGAACTACAAGTCACAGGAGTCAGTGAGTGACACATACCCTGGGAAGCTGGAGGAGAAGCATGCCGGATCGGATTGGGGTGAGAGACAGCCTGGGAAGGATGCAGAGGCCAGCATGGGACTGTGATGTCACTGTGGCAGTGGGGAAGGCCGTTGCAGCCAAGAGGGCTGACAGGGCCTGGAAGAGGATTGGCTGGGGGCAGTAGTCCATCAGGCTGGCTAGCACAGTAGTACTTTTTCTACACTTCGGGGACCAACTGTCCCTGCCTGTAATGGGCGGTCCGGAGGTCCTGCTCCAACTACAGCAGGCCTCACCATGTGCTGGCTAGGCCAAACAAGAGAATATGGAGGCCTGGTAATATCCTTCCAGGTCTCACCAATGAGAGCAAGTATTGTGCAGGAGAGAGGAACAGGAGTCTGAGAAGCAAGTGATGTGCTGGAGGAAGAGAAAGGAGTGTATATAGTGGTAGTGTATATAGAAGGTCCCAAACTAAATGGAATCTATTCATTGGGCATCCCACAACTTTCCAATCCCTATCCAAGTTTAATCCCCTAGTAAATAAAACAAAACAAAATTACTGGCCTGTTCAGTGACTGGATGCGGTATGGATGTGATTGAGGGCAGTGTGATCAGGTGGACCACAACACTCAGCCACCCCTAAGGGGGCCATTGGCTACAGTAAGAAATAGGGAAATGTCCCCTCAATTTCTGTTTTGTCTGACACCTGTCAAGCGGGAAGGAGGGAGATTTCCCTTCGCTTCCTGTTTTGTCTGTCATCCATCAATTTAGGTAACAAGCGTGGAGTTTTCCTTTCAATTCTCAATTTGCCTAACATTTCTCAAATAGGTAGAAAGTGCAGAAATTTCCCTTCTTTTCCCATTTTGTCTGAAGCCTTTCAGATAGGAAGTGGTAAGATTTCCTCTCTCTTTCTGTTCTGGCACCAGCTGTCAAAGTGGTAGAAAGTGAGGATATTCTCCCCCTTACTTGCAGTTTTGTCTCACACCTTTTAAATAGGTAGAAAGTGGGGAGATTTCTCTTCACATCCTGTTCTGTGAGACATCTGTCAAATAGGCAGGAGGTGAAATGATTTCTCCTCACTTCCTCTTTGGTCTGACACCTGACAAATATGAAGCTGGGGGGTAAGAAGCAGGGAGATTTTCCTTAGCTTCCTGTTTTTTTCTGACACCTGTCAAATTGTCTGACACCTGTCAAAAAGATAGGAAGTAAGGGACATTTCTCCTTGCTTCCTTTTGTGTCTGACATTTGAAAAATAACTAGAAAGTGGGGAAATTTCCCTTCACTTTCTCTTCAGTTTGACAGCTGTCAAAGTGGTTGAAAGTGCTGAGACTTCCCACTCTCTGCTTTGTCTGACGCTTGTCAAATAGATAGAACCCGAGGTGACTTCCCTTCACTTCCTGTTTTGTCTGACACCTGTCAAATAGGTAGGACAAGAGGTGACTTCCCTTCGCTTCCTCTTTTGTCTGACACCTGTCAAATAGGTAGGACAAGAGGTGACTTCCCTTCACTTCCTGTTTTGTCTGATACCTGTCAAATAGGTACGACGTGATGTGACTTCCCTTCGCTTCCTGTTTTGTCTGACACCTGACAAATAGGTACGACGTGATGTGACTTCCCTTCACTTCCTGTTTTGTCTGACACCTGTCAAATAGGTAGAAAGGAAGAAAAACTGAAAATTATATCAAATACTTACCATCATTTTCCTTACCTGACACCAATTCATGGCAGCATACATATGATATAGCTCCACCCCTATATCCACCCACGGGACCTGTTTAAATCTATAAAAGTCTGACTGAAAGCAACCTCCCATATTCTCCATAAAAATAACAAGTTAAAAAAAAGGAGGGTTCATATGCCGCCATTGGCGTCAGGAAACGAAAATTATAGTAAGATATGATACAATTCTCAGTTTTCCTGATGCCAACATGGCAGCATACATATGATAAATAACGAGCTAAACAGGGAGGGCTAAAAATGTATAATCAAACTTTATTACAATGGACATGGAAGCCTGGACCCTCATTCCGTTGAAATCCATTGATGTATGAGCCCCTGGATCTTCCCTGTAGCGCCTGAGGCAGGTGCACTGTACCAACCAGCCTGCTGCTTTGCAGATGTCTCCATAGGCAATTGCCAGAATTTAAAGATGTAAAAATGGACCTAGCTGAATGAGCCTGTATCAATTCTGGAGGCTCTTGCCTGGTCGCACTGTAAGTTTTCTGGATTATTATTATTATCATTATACAAGATTTATATAGCGCCGACAGTTTGCGCAGCGCTTTACAATATTAGGGCAGACAGTACAAATTACAATACAATTCAAACAGGAGGAATCAGAGGGCCCTGCTCGTTAGAGCTTACAATCTAAGAGGGAGGGTTAAATGATACAAAAGGGCAGTAAACTGCGGGGGATGAGCTGATTGAGAAAAAAGGAGTGTAGTTATTAGGTGGTGGCAGGATAGGCTTCCCTGAAGAGAAAAGTTTTCAGGGATCGCTTGAAGGTGGATAGATTTGGGGCCATTCTGACCGATTGGGGTAGGGAGTTCCAGAGGATGGGAGAGGCTCGGGAGAAGTCTTGGAGGCGAGTATGAGAGGAGGTGATGAGGGAGCTGGAGAGCAGGAGGTCCTGGGAGGAGCGAAGAGGACGGTTAGGTTGGTATTTTGAGACAAGGTTGGTGATGTAGCTGGGAGCAGAGTTGTGGATGGCTTTGTAGCTGATTGTTAGCATTTTAAATTTAATTCGTTGGG
>BLSH010173313.1:348723-361459 GCA_018402905.1 Glandirana rugosa
TACAGACGTAACACTAGCGAGGTGGGTTTTTGTTGGTAACGTTGGACGGATACGGAAAAATTGTAACCATATAGACGAATATGATCAAATTAGAAAGACCAATGTTAAAAAGGCATAGGCAGGTTGCAATGGTTGTTTTTGGGTGGAGCGATCACAATGCAGACATACCAATGTTAAAAAGGCATAGGCAGGTTGCAATGGTTGTTTGACCTTGGATGACCTTGACTATCCAAGGTGACAAGGTTTTGCTGTTGGTTTCTCCTCCGAATTTGCCTGATCGAACTACAAACAGCCTTCCGAAGGTTTTAACTAGGAAGCTACTTAAAGGTGGGTATTTTAAACACTTGGTACATCCAGTGTAGATTAGGTACCGTCTATGCCAGAAAGGATGGAACCGCCATTTTGTAAAATGAAAACAGAAGCCACCTTGGGAACAGAGGTGATCGAGGCGCATAGGCCCCATCTTGTATGGAAGTAATAAGATGTAGGACTCTGTAGCTCCAAGTGCTTGCAGATCTGATACTCTGCTCCTTGAATTTATCACCTGAAGTTATTGAGGGACACTGCCTCTTGAGTGTCCCACAGAGGACTTCTTTCTGATGAAAACAGAGCCTTGGCAAGGAAATCCAGGACTAGAATAAAAACCTAATGGGGAACATTATTCCTCCTCAGGGCAAATTCTCAGGACTGACCTTGTGAAGCATTCCCCTGGCAGCTCACATGCCCATTTTCTCTGGTAAAGCTGAAATGGCTTGAATTTGAGCCCTTATGAAACTAGGTTGAGCCCCAAATCCAGATCCATGTGAAGAAATGATAGCAACTCAGCAACCTCTGGGTTGCCAGGGTCAAAGTTCTTCTCAAACTGCAAAGGCTGCAAACCTGTTCCAGACTTCGGAGTTAATAGCATTAGTTGACGCTCTTTCTGGAACCTTGCCAGGATTGAACCGCTTCCAGAAGCCCAAGTCCTCTAAACCTCCCACCTCAATTTCCAGTCCCTTGTGGGACAGGTGTTGTGGAAACACTGGTAGCTGAAGTGCTTGGTCCTGACTAGGTTCCATGGCTAGGGTAAACCCAAGGCCTGTGGGCCTAACGACATACTTGCTATCACAGTGAGACCCTCAGATAACAGTCTCCCCTGGAACTTCATGACCAAAGGCAGTAGAGAAAAGCTGCTAGGTCAGGGATATGCAATAAGCGGACCTCCAGCTGTTGCAGAACTACAAGTCCCATGAGGCATTGCAAGACTCTGACAGCCACAAGCATGACACCCAGAGGCAGAGGCATGATGGGACTTGTAGTTTTGCAACAGCTGGAGGTCCACTAATTGCTTATCTCTGTGCTAGGTGATGATTCCTTGTGTGAGAGAGGTCTCTCACCAAAACTCTCAGCAGATAGGGATTTATCAAAACATCACAGTCTTGTGGGTGTAGATCTTGAGGACAGAAAGAGAATGTGGGAGGTTGCTCTCAGTCAGACATTTATAGATCTAAACAGGTCCTGTGGGTGGATATAGGGGCGGAGCTATATCATACGTATGGTGTCAGGAGATTTCACCTCATCACTTTTGTCTGACACCTGTCAAAAAGGCAGGAAGGAGGGATATTTCCCATTGTTTCCTGTTTTGTCTGTTATCCATCAATTTAAGTAGGAAGTAGGGAGTTTTCCTTTCACTTCTTGTTTTGTCTGACATTTGTCAGATGAAACCACAGCAGCCAGTGGGAAGATGCAAGCATCTGACACACCAGGAAGTGTCAGATGCTGAAGATTCCTGTGGTGGGTGTAGCTCTGCAAAAGAGCAAAGATTGACATTACTTGTGGCCTTTTTAAAGGCTGGCTTTTTTAACATTTATTTTATTTTTTAGCAACACTATTGCTCTGTCATATGATATTGTTATGCACACTCCTGAAGCGCCCCCCTTTCCCCCTGCTATGCGCAGTTCAGTGTGCATTTTTGGCACACATTGGCGCATGCTTTGGAGTCATATCATTTTCTGTCAATCTGTCTAGGTGGCCAAAGACCCAGCACCCGGAAAAGAAGGCAAGGAGAAGAAGTTAACGTTGGCAAGAGAACATGAGCAGTGTTACCAATCTACTGAAATTTACTGACGCAACACCCAAAATTTACTGGCACAACCAAGTTTTTACTGGCATTTCCAAAAGTTACAAAATTACAGTTTTAAGCGCAAATTTCAGTATTTAGGCTACAAACAAGTACAATATGCATTTAGCAATGTGATTTAAGGTAGATATTAATACAAAAAACATATTTCTTATGTAACTTTTGATATAGTAAGCAGGGTCAGGACTCAGGAGGGCAAGAAATGAGAATAGGCGGGAAAACACATATGAAATTGACACTGGCAGTAGCACAGATGATGATCAGTGGCGGCCCGTCCATACAGGGTGCAGGGGCGCTGCCCCCCTAATCCATGCACCTGGCCCTCAATCTGCATGCAGGGCAACGGACGCATTGATTCCAACTAGGTTTTTGTTTTTTATTTTAAGCACATGATTAGGACCTGAGGCTATAATTGGCTTCAAAAAAGGGTGGGCTCGGGGCGCAGAGCACTGCGCCCTGAGCCCACAAAGTTGTGTGACAATAGCAAATTAATATTCACTGTTGTCTTCCTGATTCTCCTCCCAGCCAATCAGGAAGCAGGTCCTGTCCTGAGACCCAATTGGCCAGGGAGTCTTAGGACTCCCTGGCCAATCAGGTCTCTGGACACACTTCCTGTTCAGCCGGGAGGAGAAGCAACAGTCCGGCTCTTCCTTCCCCCTGCCTCCTAAGGTAAAGTCAGTCCATCTAACGCGGGGGGGTTGCTTGCAGTGATCGCCGGCTTCCCATCCGCCTACCCCCGAGGATGGGGGGCGTATGGGTGCTTATGGTTACCTTCCCGTCCATCCCCCTCCCCGGGGGGTGTTTAGCTTTAATTTCCCTCCCCCCCCAAAATATTAACACCAGCCCCCACTGATGACACCTCACCGACACGTCCCAGTGACGTTCTCTCCCCACGCCAGATGGTCCCTTCAGTCCAAACAACACTGACAGTCCCACTTGCCTTGCTTCCGTCCTGCAGACCCGCACACAAGGCTCCAGCCGCCCCACTCAACTCCCTTGCACGATGACATCACACGACATGCTCAGGCACCGCCTCTGCTAGACCCGCTACTGTAGCAGGCACTCGGATGTTCTCAGCTGGCTCCAGACTGGACCAGACTCCGAACCTAGCATCACAGCCATATATTTAACTGGCAACGGTTTCCTGTCACTGGCATTTACTGGCAGGAGAAAAGTGCCCGTTTTTTTACTGGCTGGCAACATTGACAAGAACATACAAAATGGCACCACAAAATGCAAATCTCAGAGTTCATGCATTGCACTCACAATGTAGTCCCTATTTGTGAGATAAAAGTGTATCTCATAAAAACAGGTGCAGAAAAACAGTTGCCATCATTCCCATCAAGAACCCGTCCCACCGGTGGAGGATGGGAAGGGGGGTGGGAGTCTTCAGCCCAACCAGATATGCATTGAGACCACCTAACACCAGCACAAGAAAGGACATTTGTATCTTATTTTAAAAGTTTAAAAAAATATTGTAAAATGATCATAACATGGAAGTTTGTAAAGACACACTCCTCAAATGAATGTATTGGATCAAACATACTGAGTATCCAAAAAAGTATCCAAATGAAGATAGATATATTAGGTGTATCAAGGATATCTATAATATGGGCAGTATACTGGGATTTTTTAACCGCCAACACAAAGCAAACAAATGCACTCCAAAGCTTAGCTCGTCTTTCTGTGCTTAATTTGTCAAAAAAAAAAAAGACTGCATACATTGGTGTCTCGACTCGAAACTGCCAGCTCTCTCACAAAGAGAGGGGAAGTCCCTTATCCTTGTGAGCAAGTCAGCAGTGGTGAAACGCATCAAGGAAGGTTGGTTAGCATCACTAGCTGTGCGTGCCTCCTGAATTGTCAGGAATTGTATGCCTGAGCACTTTTGAGCCTCTAATACATAACAAATACTGTATAAACTATATAACCAAAAGTATCGGGACGCTTGCCTTTAACCAGCTCCTTACTGGGCACTTAAACCCCCCTCCTGCCCGAACCAATTTTCAGTTTTCAGCGCTCTCGCATTTTGAATGACAATTGCGACGGTCGTGCGACATGGTACCCAAACAAAATTGGCGTCCTTTTTTTCCCACAAACAGAGCTTTCTTTTGGTGGTATTTGATCACCTCTGCGATTTTTATTTTTTTGCGCTATAAACGAATAAAGAGCGACGATTTTGAAAAAAGAAAAATATTTTTTACTTTTTGCTATAATAAATATCCAAAAATAAAAAATAAAAAAAAATTGTATTCATCAGTTTAGGCCGATATATATTCTGCTACATATTTTTGGGGAAAAAAATCGCAATCAGCGTATATTGATTGAGTTGCGCAAAAGTTATAGTGTCTACAAACTATGGACATTGGTTTATGGCGTTTTTATTTATTTTTTTACTGGTAATGGCGGCGATCTGCGATTTTTATCGGGACTGCGATATTGCAGCGGACATGTCGGACGTTTCTGACACTTTTTTGGGACCAATGACATTTATACAGCGATCAGAAATTTTAATGTCCACTGATTACTGTGTAAATGTCATTGGCAGTGAAGGGGTTAATCTGCAGGGGGCAGTGAAGGGTTAACTGTGTTCCCTAGGCGTGTTCTAACTGTGGGGGGGGGGGGGCGGGGTTGGCAGGGGCATAACAGATCTAACTGATCCCAGTGACAGGGATCAGTAGATCTGGCATGCCCCCCCCCCTCACAGAACAGGAAACCGCCGTGTTTACATTGGCAGTTCCCCGTTCCGGCTCTGTGTGAGGAGATTGCGGGTCTCCGGCGGACATCGGGCCCGCCCGCCCCGTGGACACACGCAGGCCCCCAGCGCGAGCCAAAGGGGAGGACGTCTATTGACAGCCTCCCTGCATTTTAGAGCTGCGCTGTAGCGTCATTCAGCTATGGCGCGTATGCGAGGTAGTTAAACACACATCAACTTTAATGGCATCCCAGTCTTAGTCCGTAGGGTTCAATATTGAGTTGGCCCACCCTTTGCAGCTATAACAGCTTCAACTCTTCTGGGAAGGCTGTCCACAGGGTTTAGGAGTGTCTATGGGAATGTTTGACCATTCTTCCAGAAGCACATTTGTGAGTTCAGGCGCTGATGTTGGATGATAACTTATAAGGCCTGGCTCACAGTCTCCGCTCTAATTCATCCCAAAGGTGTTCTGTCGGGTTGAGGTCAGGACTCTGTGCAGGCCAGTAAATTTCCTTAACTCCAAACTCGCTCATCCATATCTTTATGGAAATTGCAGAGCTTCAGTGTGCAAATAATGGTGAAACCCCCTACATACAATAATAATAACAGAGATGAAAATCAACCAGTGTATTACAAAGTTGTAGTGATGGTGTCACCCTCTCTGCAAAAGGTAAGAAATATTGCAGAGCTGCAGTGTGCAAATGATGAAACCCTTATATAAAATCTTAATAACATGTACAATTGGTGTACATATTTTACATTTTATTATTATTATATATAGGAGGTTTCACCACTATTGCAGCTCTGCAATATTTCTCACCATTTGCAGAGAGGGTGACACCATCACTTATTGTATGTAGGGGGTTTCACCATTATTTGCACATTGAAGCTCTGCAGTCCTCTAAATATTTTTGCAGGGGGGGGGGTGACACCATCACTACTATTTTGCAATACATTGGTTGATTTGACACTGGATATTCATTTATAGGTTTTACCATTGCCCTTTTAAGTCCATTTGTAGAATTGTATAAAGGAAGAGTAGGGTTGTGCTATATATTTTGGCTTTTTATTGGTATACGGAGGCCAGGACATACTGATCACCATTGTACTCCATGAAGAAACCTTGCTGACTACGCCCATTCGCTGTCCCTGGATTTCATTTTAAATATCTGGTCACCTTACCCTACATGGCAGCCAAGTCTGTTACAGGGCCATCAAGTCCCCCAAACCCCCTCCAGAAACCCCATCCTCCCCACAGTGACATCTAGCCCCATCCAGAGTGCAATACATGTTTTGCACTCCCATACTTTTATGGTATGAGTATAAACTTTATTTTTCACTGTTTTTTACTGTTAGGAGATGGAAGGTTTTGGAAGAATTTACCAGGCCCTGGTCTCAAGAAGTTTGAGGACCCATGCTTTAAAGTCTCCATGAAGCATCCAATATCAACTGACGCCCTTCAGCCAGAGAATATATATATTTACATCCCCCAAAACATTATACCAACTTATATAGGCACCGTATCCCTTGAATATTGAACATAGAGAAGAAGTAATGGGGCTTTGAAGGTGCTTACACAATAATCAAAAGGAGTAGATAAAATATAACAAATTGTATTACATATATTTATTATTATAATATTATTTTATATTTTTTTAAATACAGTTGTATGCAAAAGTTTAGGTACCCCTGACAATTTCATTGACTGTCATTTATAAATATTTGGGTGTTTGGATCATCAATTTCATTTTGATCTATCAAATAACTGAAGGACACAGTAATATTTCCGTAGTGAAATGAGGTTTATTGGATTAACAGAAAATGCGCAATATGCATCAAAACAAAATTAGACAGGTGCATAAATTTGGGCACCCCAACAGAAAAATCACATTAATATTTAGTAGAGCCTCCCTTAGCAGAAATAACAGCCTCTAGATGCTTCCTATAGCCTGTAATGAGTGTCTGGATTCTGAATGAATGTATTTTGGACCATTCCTCCTTACAAAACACCTCCAGTTCAGTTAGGTTTGATGGTTGGCAAGCATAGACAGCCCGCTTCAAATCACCCCACAGATGTTCAATGATATTCAGGTCTGGGGACTGGGATGGCCATTCCAGAACATTCTACTTGTTCCTCTGCATAAATTCTGAGTAGATTTTGAGCAGTGTTTTGGGTCGTTGTCTTGTTGAAATATCCAGCCCCGGCGTAACTTCAACTTTGTGACTGATTTCTCAACATTATTCTCAAGAATCTGCTGATATTGAGTGGAATCCATGCGACCCTCAACTTTAACCAGATTCCCAGTACCGGCACCGGCCACACAGCCCCACAGCATGATGGAACCTCCACCAAATTTTACTGTGGGTAGCAAGTGTTTTTCTTGGAACGCTGTGTTCTTTTGCCGCCATGGATAACACCCCTTGTTATGACCAAATAACTCAATCTTTGACCAAATGTGCCTTTGCATACCTCAAGCGACTCCGTTTGTGGTGTGTGTGCAGAAAAGGCTTTTTTCACATTGCTCTCCCATACAGCTTCTCCCAGTGCAAAGTGCACTGAATTGTTGAACGATGCACAGTGACACCATCTGCAGCAAGTTGATGTTGTAGCTCTTTGGAGGTGGTCTGTTGGCTGTTTTTGACCGTTCTCACCATCCTTCGCCTTTGTCTCTCCAATATTTTATGTGGCTGCCACTTCTGGCCTTAACAAGAATTGTGCCTGTGGTCTGCAATTTCTTCACTATGTTCCTGACAGCTTATATCTCTGCCATAACTTTTTGTACCCTTCCCCTAAACCATAATGTAGAACAATCTTTGTTTTCAGGTCATTTGAGAGTTGTTTTGAGGCCCCCATGTTTCCACTCTTCAGAGGAGAGTCAAAGAGAACAACAACTTGCAATTGGCCACCTTAAATACCTTTTCTCGTGATTGGATGCACCTGTCTATGAAGTTCAAAGCTTTATGAGCTCACCAAACCAATTGTGTGTTCCAATTAATCAGTGCTATGTAGTTACAGGTATTCAAATCAATAAAATGACAAGGGTGCCCAAATTTATGCACCTGTCTAATTTTCGTTTTGATGCATATTGCACATTTTCTGTTAATCAAATAAACCTCATTTCACTACTGAAATATTACTGTGTCCTTCAGTTATTTGATAGATCGAAATAAAAATTGCTGATCCAAACACCCAAATATTTATAAATGACAATCATGGAAATTGTCAGGGGTTTCTGTATGTAATAAAATTTGTTATATTTTATCTACTACATTTGATTATTGTGTAAGCACCTTCAAAGTCCCATTACTTATTCTCTATGTTCAGCCAGAGAATATGGAAGGCCAATTAATATCATGTGCTATGGAAGATTTCATGTTACAAGGGCAGGCCCAATTTTATTCAATTTTTCTAACCGATGTGACCTATGAATGGAGCTTGTAATCTGTTTTTTTGAAGTATGCTTTAGGGTGGCGGATTCCCCTAAATACTCGCAATCATGTAAATCCCATAATTGTGGTTGAGAGGCAGGGATAAATGCATTTCATTCTTTCATCAGATGCCATCATTGGCTTTATTTAACCCAGTTCAAAGAGCAATAACATGCCGTACTAAAGCAGGACTAAAAATACAGGTGGCTTATAGGGAAAAATTAGGAGTGTATTTATAAAAAAAAAAAAAAATATTCACAAAGCTATTCGTCTTGTGAAACTACTTGTACTTTTGTTCTGTGTGAATGAATGTACATATACAGAAGCTGATTGATTGCCATGTACAGTTGCTCCACTCTTGACCTTCCATGATATACAGATGACCACTAGATGGAGCTTTTACAATTGGATGTATAAAACAGTCCCATTAAAAATGGCTTTCAGATAAAAGATACAATAATAAATTCAATTTTGTACTTGAAAAATAAAGTTTTTAAATTATAAAAAAAAAAAAAGAAATGATGTATTAGAAAAATACATGTTTACTGCACCCAACTTATTAACATTTTATTGGGTTGCCCATTAAGGAAGAGAAAACTGAAACCTTTGACCTTGTGAAGGATTGGGGAAATAATCAGTTGCACAGAAAATGACACAGCTCCCTTGAAACATGTGACTGGAAAGAAAAACAACTATACTGAATTATGATGGAAGTTTCATATGCCCAGTTTGATATTTTTATGGATTAACTTTTGTTTACCAGACACAGTTTAAGGTTTCTATATTTACTAAACTCTGAGCAAACAGTTTATTAGAAAGAATAAACGTACGGCATATGGCTAGGGTCACCACATGTCCCGGATTGCCCGGGACAGACCTACAAAATGCGGGACTGTCCCGGGCAATCCGGGACATGTGGTGATTCCCCTCATTCCAGGACAATACATTATCCTGACCTGGAATGAAACTAACACAGCCCCCGAGCCAATCTGATGCCCCCAAAAAAGGCAGATTTACCCACTGACAGTACTTGTCCTGGCTGGGAATTTCTGAAGGGGGACAATCCCCGCCCCCTAGTTGTGATTGGAGAAATCATAAATCCCGCTCTTGTGTCTAATTACTGTGTACAGCCAACTTTGAACAGGGTAAATGGGTCTTGGCTGGCCAGAACAAGTACTGTCAGTGAGTAAAGTGGGCATGCGGCAACCTTTTTTGGGGACGTCATCAGTGCTTCTGGGTAGAGCGCACACCCGCCACCCCGGCTGTGCTGTGATTGTTTATATCGCAAGCTGATTTTTGGGAAGGGGGGGGTGTCCCTGAATGGCATTTTGGAAATGTGTTTACCCTAGATATGGCCCATCTGCAAAAAGGATCTGTAATTCTGTCCAGCTCCTTTTCGTGATCAATACGCCACTGCCAGACAGCAAAGCCAGGACGGGGGCACATTCTCTGTTAAGGTGGCCATACAGGGCTAGGCAAAAATTTGTGCGGTATGCACAAGCGTGGGATTTGCAGCAATACATTACCTTGACAGGCGATGAGGAGGTGATATGTCACTTCTTCACCGCCTGATTTTACAATGTAAATGCCGCACCACTACACTGCAATGCAAGGATGCAAACCCTGTGCTTGCAGGTGGCTAAAATGGGAGAAATAGTACAGGGGTGATTGATGCCCCCCCCCCCCCTTGACAAACCCAGCGGCACACCAGTTAAGAAAGGATACAGTATACTGACATGCTGTACTTCATATGCAATCTGTGTGATGTAGGAGTGCTGAAACTTATGTGAATGCGTTTTAATGGGATGGGTGGTTTGTGGTCCTAGAGGCTGTTCACCAAAAACTGCGGGGTCTTGCTGGACCCCCAGAGGAGTTAGTTGAAGTTTTGAAAGGATGGGAGTGCCACAGCAGCTTGTAAATACTTTTTAAAAGATTTTTATCTTGTGATAGCAAAACGCGTTTCAGGGGCTTTTTAGTCCTGATGAAGGGGGGTGCTGAGCCCCCAAAACACATTGGCTGTTACACAATAATCTTTTCAAAACTTCAACACGCTGTACTTCATAGTCATGCTTAAAGTTTTGATCTGCTTACAGTGCCTTGAAAAAGTATTCATACATTTCCACATTTTGTCATGTTACAACCAAAAATGTAAATGTATTTTATTGGGATTTTATGTGATAGACCAACACAAAGTGGCACAGAATTGTGAAGTGGAAGGAAAATGATAAATGGTTTTCAAATATTTTTTTTACAAATAAATCTGTGAAAAGTGTGGGGGGCATTTGTATTCAGCCCCCCTGAGTCAATACTTTGTAGAACCGCCTTTCCCTGCAATTACAGCTGGAAATCTTTTTGGGGAAGTCTCTACCAGCTTTGCACATCTAGAGAGTTAATTTTTTGCTCATTCTTCTTTGCAAAACAACTCAAGCTCTGCCAGATTGGATGGAGAGCGTCTGTGAACAGCAATTTTCAAGTCTTGCCACAGATTCTCCATTGGATTTAGGTCTGGACCTTGCCTGGGCCATTCTAACACATGAATATGATTTGATCTAAACCATTCCATTGTAGCTCTGGCGGTATGTTTAGGGTCGTTGTCCTGCTGTAAGGTGAACCTCCACCCCAGTCTCAATTTTTTTTCAGACTCTAACAGGTTTTCTTCGAACATTGCCCTGTATTTGGCTCCATCCATCTTCCCATCAACTCTGACCAGCTTCCCTGTCCCTGCTGTAGAAAAACATCCCCACAACATGATGCTGCCACCACCATGTTTCACGGTGGGGATGGTGTGTTCAGGGTGATGTGCAGTGTTAGTTTTAGCATTTTACTTTCCGGCCAAAAAGTTCAATTTTGATCTCATCTGACCAGAGCACCTTCATCCACATGTTTGCTGTGTCCCCCACATGGCTTCTCGCAAACTGCAAACGGGACTTCTTACGGCTTTCTTTCAACAATGGCTTTCTTCTTGCCACTCTTCCATAAAGGCCAGATTGGTGGAGTGCACGACTAATAGGTGTCCTGTGCACAGATTCTCCCACCTGAGCTGTGGATCTCTGCAGGTCCTCCAGAGTTACCATGGGCCTCTTGGCTGCTTCTCTGATTAACCACTTTAGCCCCGGAAGGATCTACCCCCTTCCTGACCAGCGCACTTTTTGCGATTCTGAACTTTGTCGTTTTAAGTGAAAATTGCGCTGTCGTACGACGCTCTACCCAAACAAAATTGATGTCCTTTTTTCCCCACAAATAGAGCTTTTTTTGGTGGTATTTGATCACCTCTGCAGTTTTTATTTTTTGAGCTATAAACAAGAGCGACAATTTTGAAAAAAAAATGTTTTTTTTTCTTTTTGCTTTAATACATATCCAAAAAAAATATTAAAAAAAATGTATTCATCACTTTAGGCCAAAATGTATTCTTCTACATATTTTTGGTTAAAAAAAAACAAGAAAACCTCAATAGGCATATATTGATTGCTTTGCGCAATCAATAGTTTACAGACTATAAAAATTAATTTATGGCGGTTTTACTGTTTTTTTTTTTAATCCTAGTAATGGCGGTGATCTGCGATTTTTATCGGGGCTGCGACATTGCCGCGGACAGTTCGGACATTTTTGACACTTTTTTTGGGACCATTGACATTTATACAGCGATCAGAGCTAAAAAAAAAGCCACTGATTACTGTATAAATGTCACTGGTAGGGAAGGGATTAACCTGTAGGGGGCAATCAATGGTTAACTGTGTTCCCTATGTGTGTTCTAACTATATAGGGGCTGGGCTGGCAGGGGCATGACAGAGCTAACTGATCCTGATTACAGGGATCAGTAGATCACTGTCATGCCATCTGTCAGAATGGGGAACCACCATGTTTACAACAGCGGTTCCCTGTTCCTCCTCTCTAACAGGTGATTGCGGTAGGGTTGCCACATCATCCCTTTAATCCAGGAAACATATGAATTACACAGGTTGTTCTGAGGCTAATTTAATGCAGATAAGGTACCAAGTGAGTTTAATTACCAACTTAATCAGCCACAGAACCTGTGCAATCGATATGTGTTTTGGATTAACCACTTCCTTACTGGGCACTTAAACCCCCCTCCTGCCCGAACCAATTTTCAGTTTTCAGCGCTGTCGCTCTTTGAATGACAATTGCGCGGTCGTGCGACGTTGTACCCAAACAAAATTTGCGTCCTTTTTTTCCCACAAATAGAGCTTTCTTTTGGTGGTATTTGATCCCCTCTGCGTCATTTCTGATCGCCGCTATAAACAAAAAAAGAGCGACAATTTTGAAAAAAAAACAATATTTTTTACTTTTTGCTATAATAAATATCCAAAAATAAAAAATAAAAAAACAAATTTATTCATCAGTTTTGACCGATTTATATTCTTCTACATATTTTTGGTAAAAAAAATCGCAATCGGCGTTTATTGATTGGGTTGCGCAAAAGTTATAGCGCCTACAAACCATGGACATTGATTTATGGCGTTTTTATTTATTTATTT
>BLSH010173346.1:22912-35500 GCA_018402905.1 Glandirana rugosa
CTACTTAGGTTTTATTTCATACCCACATGAGAATGGTCTTCGGGATTCCGATACGCGCTTACCAGTTTACTACCTGGGTGCCTACCAGTAGACAACAGTAGTCCTAGGCTAATTCGTCATACGATTCTAGGTCATCAACCAAGGTTTCCCCACAAATCTTCGCTACAGTAGGCAGGTTCCTCGGTTCCCATACAACTCTACCTAGGAATAGGTCCACCCACCAGGGCGACAGAGGTCCACCTAGAAGGAGTCCATCACCCAACGTGAGTCTCATAAACCTACTCTTTTATTTTTCGCGTTATCACATTATGACGTATGTTTTCACAAATAACGCGGTTTACCTTATTATTTATTTGAAGAGCTCTGTTTTTACTTATTATATTGTGAGTATCATTTTATTCCATTTGGCGCAATAAACACTTTTGTATGCAGTATTACACTATTGCGCTTTTTATTTTCTCATCCAAATACTCTGAGTGCAACCCACTACCTGAGGAAGATCCACCTGGAGACAGCGGGACCACCCACCTGGATAAGGATCCATCTCAACATACCCTTGGCTCCTTGGACGGATGACATCGCTTCTAAACACCCCTTTGGAACCAACTACTGGATCTTAGCATACTGCTTAATCGGATCCTGATGACAACAGATGACCATCCGTGGGTCCATCATTTGACCATTCGCGCATAGCCTTAGGGCTTCTGGTAAGAGTACACCCATACTTTATTTTGGATTCATCATATACCCTGTTGCCTTGTTATATTCTCATAGGACTTATGGTTTTGGAACTGTCACATATCTTACATTTATTAGTGGAGTATCAATAAGACATAATCCATTGTCTGTATTTCTTCAGCGGACTCACCATCCATACAAGATCATGCGGCTATAATTACTATTCCTTCATTATTTTCTAGGGGCGCTGCAAATATTTTTTATACTCCAAAACCATGTTGGCTCTGTGCTACAGGTGGTGGGCGGGCCGGCAGAGAGAAAAAGCCTGCAGCTTCGGCTGCAGCATAGAAGCACTAAGTTCCCCGAACCCTGAAGCTCCCTCCCCCCTTCTAGATTGCGCCCGTGCCTTTCCATGCCTCACACCCTACCCCAGGCTCACTCCGCCCCTGATTTGCCGCCCCTTGCAGAGTGCCGCCTGGGTCCAATGGGCACACTGGGACACATGGTAGGGCTGGCCTTGAGTACAGCGCGCATGTGTGGTGGACTGTTCCTAACCTCATTACACCAAAATACCAGCTCTGGATGGGAAAGTATCAGGAACATTCTACTTCTGCCACAGCACCACTGCATGGCCAAAAAAAACATACCCAGAGTTGGGTTTTAATTAAACATAGCTGTAGTTAGAAGTTAATTGGCTACCATGCACAGCTGCAGCACATCTTGCACTCTCCAGTTTTAGGAATTCAACAACAGGGTGTCTGGGGCTATTAACAAGCATGGCTGTAAGATTCAGCACTGGCTGTGACTGTTGCACATGGCTCTCGCATTGGTGTACATGGTTGCATGACCACAACAAATATATATATATACACACACACACACACACACACACACAAACAGATATATACATATATATATACACACACCCACACAAATATATATATATATATATATACACAGGAACA
The DNA here is from genome assembly GCA_018402905.1 of Glandirana rugosa. NCBI lineage: Eukaryota > Metazoa > Chordata > Amphibia > Anura > Ranidae > Glandirana > Glandirana rugosa. The sequence continues at coordinate 24,556 of BLSH010173346.1, forward strand.
GATATATACACATATATATATATATATATATACACAGGAACAGATATATACATATATATATACATATACACAGGAACAGATATATACATATATATATACATATACACAGGAACAGATATATACATATATATATATATATATATACACAGGAACAGATATATACATATATATATACACAGGAACAGATATATACATATATATATACACAGGAACAGATATATACATATATATATACATATACACAGGAACAGATATATACATATATATATATATATACACAGGAACAGATATATACATATATATATACACAGGAACAGATATATACATATATATATACACAGGAACAGATATATACATATATATATATATACACAGGAACAGATATATACATATATATATATATACACAGGAACAGATATATACATATATATATACACAGGAACAGATATATACATATATATATACACAGGAACAGATATATACATATATATATATACATATACACAGGAACAGATATATACATATATATATACACAGGAACAGATATATACATATATATATATATACATATACACAGGAACAGATATATATTGTGTGCATAATTGTATAGTCAATGCTTTCTAACCTGCTGTTGATGTGTTTTTCCACTGCAATAGATAAAGATTTTTACTTTCACTTTTGACCACGGCACATGGACAGGAGGAATCCTGTTGAATTCACTGGCGGGGATCTCTTATCTCCACCTCTGGGCTGGAGAAGCAGGAAGGGGAGAACTTCAAAGAGAAGCACAGTGATAAACTTGTATCACTGGTTATTAATCGGGCCGTTTCTGCAGAAGTGAATGCAGCCGTTCTGTGTACTGAGATAAGAGGAGAAGAAGATGTTCTCCAGTACTCATCAATGTTATATAAACCGGCAATGCTCTGAGATAAGCGGTGATCATCAGGATCTCCGCTTATCACGGTTTTATAAAAGGACGCCAAAGAGAGAAACACAGAAAGAGTTGAACGGAATAAGAAAGAACGAGAGCAAGAGAGAATGAAAAAAATAAAGTTGGTGTAGGGAGAAAGACAAAGAGAAAGAGAGACAGAGAGAAAAGATATGATAAAAACATATAAAGAGTTGGTGAACGGAGAAAGAGAACGAGAGAAAGCAAAAAAGAAAGAAAGAAACGAAAAAGTTGGTGTATGTTGAAAGAAAGAGAGAAAGAGAGAAACATACTAACAGAGAAAGAGTTGGTGAATGAAGAAAGAAAGAAAGAGAGAAACATAGAAAGAGGTGGTGAACGGAGAAAGAAAGAGAATGAGAGAAAGGGAGAAAGTGAGAAAGGAAGAGAAAAATTTGTTAAACGGAGAAAGAGAGAAAAAGAGATATGGAGAGAGTTGGGGTAGGGAGAAAGAAAGAAAGACAGAAAGAAAGAAAGAAAGAAAGAAAGAAAGAAAGAAAGAAAGAAAGAAAGAAAGAAAGAAAGAAAGGAGATACATATAAAGAGTTGGTGAACGGCGAAAGAAAGACAGAAACATAGAAAGAGAAGGTGAACGTATAAAGAAAGAGAGAAAGTGAGAAACATAGAAACAGAGAAAGAGATGGTGAACGGAGAAAGAAAGAGAGAACGAGATAGAAAGAGAAAAAGAGAGAAACATAGAAAGAGTTGGTGAACGGAGAAAGAAAGAGACTGAGAACGAGAGAAAGAGAGAGAGTCAGAAAAAGAGAAACATAAAAAGTTGGTGTAGTGAGAAAGAAAGAGAAAGAAAGAGAGAAACATAAAAAGTTGGTGTAGTGAGAAAGAAAGAGAAAGAAAGAGAGAAAAATAGAAACAGAGAAAGAGTTGGTGAACTGAGAAAGAAAGAAAGAGAGAAACTTAGAATGAGATGGTAAACGGAAAAAGAAAGAGAGAAAGAGAGAAAGACAGACAAAAATAGAGAAAGACAAAGAGAAAGAGAGAAGCATAGAAACAGAGAAAGAGTTAGTCAACGTAGAAAGAAAGAGAGAGAAACTTAGAATGAGATAGTGAACGGAGAAAGAAAGAGAGAAAGAATGAAAGAGAGAACGAGATAAAGAGAGAAAGACTGAATACAGAAAGTGAGTTGGTGTAGGGAGATAACAAGAAAGAATGAACGAAAGAGAGAAACATAGAAAGAGTTGGTGAAAAAAGAAAGAAAGAAAGAGAGAAACACAGAAAGAGTTGAACGGAATAAGAAAGAACGAGAGCAAGAGAGAATGAAAAAAATAAAGTTGGTGTAGGGAGAAAGACAAAGAGAAAGAGACAGATAGAAAAGATATGATAAAAACATATAAAGAGTTGGTGAACAGAGAAAGAGAACGAGAGAAAGAGAAAGTGAGAAAGAAAGAAACATAAAAAGTTGGTGTATGTTGAAAGAAAGAGAGAAACATAGAAACAGAGAAACAGTTGGTGAACGAAGAAAGAAAAATAGAGAGAAACATAGAAAGAGATGGTGAACGGAGAAAGAAAGAGAGCGAGAGAAAGGAAGAAAGAGAGAAAGTGAGAAAGGAAGAGAAAAAGTTGTTAAACGGAGAAAGAGAGACAAAGAGAAAGAGAAATGGAGAGAGTTGATGTAGGGAGAAAGAAAGAAAGGAGATACATATAAAGAGTTGGTGAACGGAGAAAGAAAGAAAGAAAGACAGAAACATAGAAAGAGAAGGTGAACGTATAAAAAAAGAGAGAAACTGAGAAACATAGAAACAGAGAAAGAGATATTGAACGGAGAAAGAAAGAGAGATTGATATAAAGAGAGAAAGACTGAATACAGAAAGTGAGTTGGTGTAGGGAGATAACAAGAAAGAAAGAACGAAAGAGAGAAACATAGAAAGAGTTGGTGAACGAAGAAAGAAAGAAAGAGAGAAAGAGAGAAACACAAAGAGTTGAATGGAATAAAAAAGAACGAGAGCAAGAGAGAATGAAAAAAATAACGTTGGTGTAGGGAGAAAGACAAAGAGAAAGAGAGACAGATAGAAGAGATATGATAAAAACATGTAAAGAGTTGGTGAACGTATAAAGAAAGAGAGAAGGTGAGAAACATAGAAACAGAGAAAGAGATGGTGAACGGAGAAAGAAAGAGAGAACGAGAGAGAGAAAGAGAGAAACATAGAAAGAGTTGGTGAACGGAGAATGAAAGAGAACGAGAGAAAGAGACAGAAAGAGAGAAACATAAAAAGTTGGTGTAGTGAGAAAGAAAGAGAGAAAAATAGAAACAGAGAAAGAGTTGGTGAACTGAAAAAGAAAGAAAGAGAGAAACTTAGAATGAGATGGTGAACAGAGAAAGAAAGAGTGAAAGAAAGACAGTGAGAGAAAGAGATTTTATGCATAGAGAAAGACAAAGAGAAAGAGAGAAGCATAGAAACAGAGAAAGAGTTGGTGAACGGAGAAAGAAAGAAAGAAAGAGAAACTTAGAATGAGAAGGTGAACGGAGAAAGAAAGAGAGAAAGACAGAAAGACAGTAAGAGAGAGTTAGTGCAGAGAGAAAGACAAAGAGAAGTATACAAACAGAGAAAGAGTTGGTGAACGGAGAAAGAAAGAGAGAGAAACTTAGAATGAGATAGTGAACAGAGAAAGAGAGAAAGAATGAAAGAGAGAATGAGATAAAGAGAGAAAGACTGAATACAGAAAGTGAGTTGGGGTAGGCAGATAACAAGAATGAAAAAAATAAAGTTGGTGTAGGGAGAAAGAGAAAGAGAGACAGATAGAAAAGATATGATAAAAACATATAAATAGTTGGTGAACGGAGAAAGAGAACGAGAGAAAGAGAAAGTGAGAAAGAAAGAAACATAAAAAGTTGGTGTATGTTGAAAGAAAGAGAGAAACATAGAAACAGAGAAAGAGTTGGTGAACGGAGAAAAAAAGAAAGAGAAACTTAGAATGAGATGGTGAACGGAGAAAGAAAGAGAGAAAGACAGAAAGACAGTGAGAGAGAGTTTGTGCAGAGAGAAAGACAAAGAGAAGTATAGAAACAGAGAAAGAGTATAAAAAAAGAGAGAAAGTGAGAAACATAGAAACAGAGAAAGAGATGGTGAACGGAGAAAGAAAGAGAGAACGGACAAAGAAAGAGAACGAGAGAAACTTAGAATGAGATGATGAACGGAGAAAGAAAGAGAGAAAGACAGTGAGAGAAAGAGAGTTTGTGCAGAGAGAAAGACAAAGAGAAATAGAGAAGCATAGAAACAGAGAATGAGTTGGTGAACGGAGAAAGAAAGAGAGAGAAACTTAGAATGAGATAGTGAACGGAGAAAGAATGAAAGAGAGAACGAAATAAAGAAAGAAAGACTGAATACAGAAAGTGAGTTGGTGTAGGGAGATAACAAGAAAGAAAGAACGAAAGAGAGAAACATAGAAAGAGTTGGTGAACGAAGAAAGAAAGAAAGAGAGAAAGAGAGAAACACAGAAAGAGTTGAACGGAATAAGAAAGAACGAGAGCAAGAGAGAATGAAAAAAATAAAGTTGGTGAGGGAGAAAGACAGAGAAAGAGAGACAGATAGAAAAGATATGATAAAAACATATAAAGAGTTGGTGAACGGAGAAAGAGAACGAGAGAAAGAGAAAGTGAGAAAGAAAGAAACATAAAAAGTTGGTGTATGTTGAAAGAAAGAGAGAAAAATATAAACAGGGAAAGAGTTGGTGAACGAAGAAAGAAAGAAAGAGAGAAACATAGAAAGAGATGGTGAACGGAGAGAGAAAGAGAACGAGAGAAAGAGAGAAAGTGAGAAAGGAAGAGAAAAAGTTGTTAAACGGAGAAAGAGAGACAAAGAGAAAGAGAAATGGAGAGAGTTGGTGTAGGGAGAAAGAAAGAAAGGAGATACATATAAAGAGTTGGTGAACGGAGAAAGAAAGAAAGACAGAAACATAGAAAGAGAAGGTGAACGTATAAAGAAAGAGAGAAAGTGAGAAACATAGAAACAGAGAAAGAGATGGTGAACGGGGAAAGAAAGAGAGAACCAGATAGAAAGAGAGAAAGAGAGAAACATAGAAAGAGTTGGTGAACGGAGAAAGAAAGAGAGCGAGAGAAAGAGAGAGACAGAAAGAGAGAAACATAAAAAGTTGGTGTAGTGAAAAAGAAAGAGAAAGAGAAAGAAAGAGAGAAAAATAGAAACAGAGAGTTGGTGAACGGAGAAAAAAAGAGAGAGAAACTTAGAATGAGATGGTGAACGGAGAAAGAAAGAGAGAAAGACAGTGAAAGAAAGAGAGTTTGTGCAGAGAGAAAGAGAAAGAGAGAAGCATAGAAACAGAGAAAGAGTTGGTGAACGGAGAAAGAAAGAGAGAAACTTAGAATGAGATAGTGAACAGAGAAAGAAAGAGAGAAAGAATGAAAGAGAGAACGAAATAAAGAGAGAAAGACTGAATACAGAAAGTGAGTTGGTGTAGGGAGATAACAAGAAAGAAGGAACGAAAGAGAGAAACATAGAAAGAGTTGGTGAATGAAGAAAGAAAGAAAGAGAGAAAGAGAGAAACACAGAAAGAGTTGAACGGAATAAGAAAGAACGAGAGCAAGAGAGAATGAAAAAAATAAAGTTAGAGTAGGGAGAAAGAGAAAGAGAGACAGATAGAAAAGATATGATAAAAACATATAAAGAGTTGGTGAACGTATAAAGAAAGAGAGAAAGTGAGAAACAGAGAAAGAGATGGTGAACGGAGAAAGAAAGAGAGAACGAGAGAGAGAAAGAGAGAAACATATAAAGAGTTGGTGAACGGAGAAAGAAAGAGAGCGAGAGAAAGAGAGAGAGAGAAAGAGAGAAATATAAAAAGTTGGTTTAGTGAGAAAGAAAGAGAAAGAAAGAGAGAAAAATAGAAACAGACAAAGAGTTGGTGAACTGAGAAAGAAAGAAAGAGAGAAACTTAGAATGAGATGTTGAACGGAGAAAGAAAGAGAGAAAGAGAGAAAGACAGTGAGAGAATGAGAGTTTGTGCATAGAGAAAGACAAAGAGAAAGAGAGAAGCATAGAAACAGAGAAGAGTTGGTGAACGGAGAAAGAAAGAAAGAGAAACTTAGAATGAGATGGTGAACGGAGAAAGAAAGAGAGAAAGACAGAAAGACAGTGAGAGAAAGAGAGTTTATGGAGAGAGAAAGAGAAAGAGAGAAGCATAGAAACAGAGAAAGAGTTGGTGAACGGAGAAAGAAAGAAAGAGAAACTTAGAATGAGATGGTGAACGGAGAAAGAAAGAGAAAAAGACAGAAAGACAGTGAGAGAGAGTTTGTGCAGAGAGAAAGACAAAGAGAAAGAGAGAAGTATAGAAACAGAGAAAGAGTTGGTGAACGGAGAAAGAAAGAGAGAGAAACTTAGAATGAGATAGTGAACGGAGAAAGAGAGAAAGAATGAAAGAGAGAACAAGATAAAGAGAGAAAGACTGAATACAGAAAGTGAGTTGGTGTAGGGAGAAAGTAAGAACGAAAGAGAGAAACATAGAAAGAGTTGGTGAACGAAGAAAGAAAGAAAGAGAGAAACACAGAAAGAGTTGAAGGGAATAAGAAAGTACGAGAGCAAGAGAGAATGAAAAAAATAAAGTTGGTGTAGGGAGAAAGACAAAGAGAAAGAGAGACAGATAGAAAAGATATGATAAAAACATATAAAGAGTTGGTGAACATAGAAAGAGAACGAGAGAAAGAGAAAGTGAGAAAGAAAGAAACATAAAAAGTTGGTGTATGTTGAAAGAGAGAAACATATAAACAGGGAAAGAGTTGGTGAACGAAGAAAGAAAGAAAGAGAGAAACAGAAAGAGATGGTGAACGGAGAAAGAAAGAGAGCGAGAGAAGGGGAGAAAGAGAGAAAGTGAGAAAGGAAGAGAAAAAGTTGTTAAACGGAGAAAGAGAGACAAAGAGAAAGAGAAATGGACAGAGTTGGCGTAGGGAGAAAGAAAGAAAGAAAGAAAGGAGATACATATAAAGAGTTGGTGAACGGAGAAAGAAAGAAAGAAAGACAGAAACATAGACAGAGAAGGTGAACGTATAAAGAAAGAGAGAAAGTGAGAAACAGAAACAGAGAAAGAGATGGTGAACGGAGAAAGAAAGAGAGAAAGAGATAGAAAGAGAGAAACATAGAAAGAGTTGGTGAACGGAGAAAGAAAGAGAAGGAGAGAAAGAGAGAAAAACAGAAAGAGAGAAATATAAAAAGTTGGTGCAGTGAGAAAGAAAGAGAAAGAGAAAGAAAGAGAGAAAAATAGTAACAGAGAAAGAGTTGCTGAACGGAGTAAGAAAGAGAGAAACAGAATGAGAAGGTGAACGGAGAAAGAAAGAGAGAAAGTGAGAAACATAGAAAAAGAGAAATAGATGGTGAACGGAGAAAGAGAGAACGAGAGATAGAAAGAGAGAAAGAGAGAAACATAGAAAGAGTTGGTGAACGGAGAAAGAAAGAGAACGAGAGAAAGAGAGAGAGACAGAAAGAGAGAAACAAAAAGTTGGTGTAGTGAGAAAGAAAGAGAAAGAAAGAGAGAAAAATAGAAACAGAGAAAGAGTTGGTGAACGGAGAAAGAGAGAAACTTAGAATGAGATGGTGAACGGAGAAAGAAAGAGAGAAAGACAGTGAGAGAAAGAGAGTTTGTGCAGAGAGAAAGACAAAGAGAAATAGAGAAGCATAGAGACAGAGAAAGAGTTGGTGAACGGAGAAAGAAAGAAAGACAGAAACATAGAAAGAGAAGGTGAACGTATAAAGAAAGAGAGAAAGCGAGAAACATAGAAACAGAGAAAGAGATGGTGAACGGAGAAAGAAAGAGAGAACGAGATAGAAAGAGAGAAAGAGAGAAACATGGAAAGAGTTGGTGAACGGAGAAAGAAAGAGAACGAGAGAAAGAGAGAGACAGAAAGAGAGAAACATAAAAGGTTGGTGTAGTGAGAATGAAAGAGAGAAAAATAGAAACAGAGATTGGTTGGTGAACTGAGAAAGAAAGAAAGAGAGAAACTTAGTATGAGATGGTGAACGGAGAAAGAAAGAGAGAAAGAAAGTGAGAGAAAGAGAGTTTGTGCATAGAGAAAGACAAAGAGAAAGAGAGAAGCATAGAAACAGAGAAAGAGTTGGTGAACGGAGAAAGAAAGAAAGAGAAACTTAGAATGAGATGGTGAACGGAGAAAGAAAGAGAGAAAGACAGAAAGACAGTGAGAGAGAGTTTGTGCAGAGAGAAAGACAAAGAGAAAGAGAGAAGTATAGAAACAGAGAAAGAATTGGTGAACGGAGAAAGAAAGAGAGAGAAACTTAGAATGAGATAGTGAACGGAGAAAGAGAGAAAGAATGAAAGAGAGAACGAGATAAAGAGAGAAAGACTGAATACAGAAAGTGAGTTGGTGTAGGGAGAAAGTAAGAACGAAAGAGAGAAACATAGAAAGAGTTGGTGAACGAAGAAAGAAAGAAAGAGAGAAACACAGAAAGAGTTGAACGGAATAAGAAAGTACGAGAGCAAGAGAGAATGAAAAAAATAAAGTTGGTGTAGGGAGAAAGACAAAGAGAAAGAGAGACAGATAGAAAAGATATGATAAAAACATATAAAGAGTTGGTGAACATAGAAAGAGAACGAGAGAAAGAGAAAGTGAGAAAGAAAGAAACATAAAAAGTTGGTGTATGTTGAAAGAGAGAAACATATAAACAGGGAAAGAGTTGGTGAACGAAGAAAGAAAAAAAGAGAGAAACAGAAAGAGATGGTGAACGGAGAAAGAAAGAGAACGAGAGAAGGGGAGAAAGAGAGAAAGTGAGAAAGGAAGAGAAAAAGTTGTTAAACGGAGAAAGAGAGACAAAGAGAAAGAGAAATGGAGAGAGTTGGCGTAGGGAGAAAGAAAGAAAGAAAGAAAGGAGATACATATAAAGAGTTGGTGAACGGAGAAAGAAAGAAAGAAAGACAGAAACATAGACAGAGAAGGTGAACGTATAAAGAAAGAGAGAAAGTGAGAAACAGAGAAAATGAGAAAGAGATGATGAACGGAGAAAGAAAGAGAGAACGAGATAGAAAGAGAGAAAGAGAGAAACATAGAAAGAGTTGGTGAACGGAGAAAGAAAGAGAGCGAGAGAAAGAGAGAGAGACAGAAACAGAGAAACATAAAAATTTGGTGTAGTGAGAAAGAAAGAGAAAGAAAGAAAGAGAGAAAAATAGAAACGGAGAAAGAGTTGGTGAACGGAGAAAGAAAGATAGAGAAACTTAGAATGAGATCGTGAACAGAGAAAGAAAGAGAGAAAGAATGAAAGAGAGAATGAAATAAAGAGAGAAAGACTGAATACAGAAAGTGAGTTGGTGTAGGGAGTTAACAAGAAAGAAAGAACGAAAGAGAGAAACATAGAAAGAGTTGGTGAACGAAGAAAGAAAGAAAGAGAGAAAGAGAGAAAAACAGAAAGAGATGAACCAAAAAAGAAAGAACGAGAGCAAGAGAGAATGAAAAAAATAAAGTTGGTGTAGGGAGAAAGACAAAGAGAATGTGAGGCAGATAGAAAAGATATGATAAAAACATATAAAGAGTTGGTGAACGTATAAAGAAAGAGAGAAGGTGAGAAACATAGAAACAGAGAGATGGTGAACGGAGAAAGAAAGAGAGAACGAGAGATAGAAAGAGAGAAAGAGAGAAACATAGAAAGAGTTGGTGAACTGAGAAAGAAAGAGAGAAACAGAATGAGATGGTGAACGGAGAAAGAAAGAGAGAAAGAGAGAAAGACAGTGAGAGAAAGAGAGTTTGTGCATAGAGAAAGACAAAGAGAAAGAAAGAAGCATAATAGAAACAGAGAAAGAGTTGGTGGACGGAAAAAGAGAGAGAAACTTAGAATGAGATAGTGAACGGAGAAAGAGAGAAAGAATGAAAGGGAGAACGAGATAAAGAGAGAAAGACTGAATACAGAAAGTGAGTTGGTGTAGGGAGATAACAAGAAAGAAAGAACGAAAGAGAGAAACAGAAAGAGTTGGTGAACGAAGAAAGAAAGAGAGAAAGAGAGAAACACAGAAAGAGTTGAACGGATTAAGAAAGAACGAGAGCAAGAGAGAATGAAAAAAATAAAGTTGGTGTAGGGAGAAGAACAAAGAGAAAGAGAGACAGATAGAAAAGATATGATAAAAACATATAAAGAGTTGGTGAAGAAAGAGAGAAACTTAGAATGAGATGGTGAACGGAGATAGAAAGAGAGAAACATAGAAAGAGTTGGTGAACGTATAAAGAAAGAGAGAAAGTGAGAAACATAGAAACAGAGAAAGAGATGGTGAACTGAGAAAGAAAGAGAGAACGAGAGATAGAAAGAGAGAAACATAGAAAGAGTTGGTGAACGGAGAAAGAAAGAGAGCGAGAGAAAGAAAGAGAACGAGTAAGAGAGAAACATAAAAAGTTGGTGTTGTGAGAAAAAAAGAGAAAGAGAGAAAAATAGAACAGAGAAAGAGTTGGTGAACTGAGAAAGAAAGAAAGAGAAAAACTTAGAATGAGATGGTGAACGGAGAAAGAAAGAGAGAAAGAGAGAAAGACAGTGAGAGAAAGAGAGTTTGTGCATAGAGAAAGACAAAGAGAAAGAGAGAAGCATAGAAACAGAGAAAGAGTTGGTGAATAGAGTTGAGCGAACACCTGGAAGTTCGGGTTCTGCTGGTCCGTCCGAACTTCGGGACAAAGTCCGGGTCCGGGTCCGGACGGAACCCGAACGATCGCACGGACAACGAACCCCATTGAAATCAATGGGGACCCGAACTTTTAGGCACAAAAATGGCTGTAGGAAAGTCCTGGAAAGCCCCAGAGGGCTGCAAAAGGAAGTAAAATGGGGGTAAGGGTAGGGCAAGTGCCCTACAAAAAAATGGGGACAGGGAAATAACTGTAAATATTTTTAAAAAAATAAAAACATAAAAAAAGCAAAAATGGAGGTGAATGTGGATCATCTTCAAACTGTGTCTGAAAAGTATTAATTAACGGTAGAAGCCATATAACTGTTCTAAAATCATCTTCAAACTAGGGCAAGTGCCCTACAAATAAATGGGGATAGGGAAAATAAA
>BLSH010173347.1:32926-46194 GCA_018402905.1 Glandirana rugosa
GATGAGAGGTTTTATTATCGTAGTGCAGACCGATCTTAGGACGGTAGCGACTAAGTGGGCCGCGTCCGTCCGAAGTGGGTTCCATCTTGTCGGTGTAGATTGTAGGCGTTTCAAAATCGTCACGATCTGGTGCGGTTTAATGTAGGGAGGGATTCAGATCGGTAGTAGTGGGAGCTACGGCTCTTCCGAAAACTGTTGCACTCAAAGGGGACCGATAAGGTTTGGGAGTCGTTCAAACCTAAGAGGCCGGGAAAGGAAGTGAAACAGTTTTCGGAGATGCGTCGGGGGGTCCGCGTCCATCACCGTCGCCCTGAGTAGAGTTTAGGGAAGTAAGTGTCGTGAGAGTGGTTCGAGTGCGATATTAAATAGAAGAGGGGACAGGGGGCATCCCTGTCTGGTTCCCTTGTGGAGGGGGAAGGGATTTGAGATGAGTCCCGCTGCCACTACCTGCGCCTGGGGGGCTGCGTAGAGGCTTTTGACAAAGTGAAGGAAAGGGCCGGAGAATCCAAACTTGCTGAGGGTTTGGAATAGCCAGGGGAAACTCACGTTGTCAAAAGCCTTCTCGGCATCGAGGGTGATGATGGCTAGACTTAGGGAGGGATGTAATTTGGCGTGGTCTAGCACTGCTAAAACTTTGCGGATGTTAGATGTGGCTGTTCTACCTTGGGTGAAGCCTGCCTGCGCCGGGTGAATCAGCGATGGCAGGATTCTAGCCAGACGTGATGCTATTATTTTGGAGAGTAGCTTCGAGTCCACGTTGAGTAAGGAGATGGGGCGGTAGGAGCCTGGCTCCTGGGGGTCTTTACCCTTTTTTTCAATTAATTTTATGTACGCCTGGTGGCTAGATGGGAGGTAGGGGCCGCCCTTCCAAATTTCATTAAATACGAGGGCCAGAGTTTGTGGTATATATGATGATGTAAGTTTATAAAATTCGGCAGAGAGGCCGTCGGGACCAGGGGATTTATGATTGGGCAAATCTTTGATATTCTGTTCGATTTCCTCCCTAGTGATGGGTGCGTTTAGTGTGTCTAGCTGGTCTGGTCTCACTTGTGGGAGGGTAGGGTTATTTAGGAAGATGTCAGCGGCCGAGGGCGTTAGACTGTCTGTGGCGTATAGGGATGTATAGTATTTGACGAGAATGTCGTTAATCTCCTTTGGAGAGGAGGTTAACCTCCCCGTTGAGTCTTTAAGGTGTGAGATGTGGGTAGGTTTGTGTTGGCCTTTGCTGAGTCTAGCTAATAATTTCCCAGCCTTGTTCCCCTGTTTGTGTAGTGTAAGATCCCAGTGTGCCGTATGGACTCTGTCTAGATGTTCCGCCCATGTTTCAAATTGTTGCTTTGCCGTCCTCCATTTTTCTCTATTTTCTACAGTGTTGTTATGTTGCAAGGCTCTCTGTGCTTCCCGCAACAGATTACTTGTTTCTGTATAACGTTTGGTGGCGTTTTTTTTGTAGTGTGACGCGTAGGCAAGAATTTTGCCTCTGAGGACCGCCTTACCGGCATCCCAGAATAGGTTTGGGCTGGAGCAGTGGGCTCTATTGTTGTTAGAGTAGTCCTCCCAGGTTGTGCGTAAGACCTCTTGTAAGTGGGTGTCCCCTGCTAAGTATGAAGGGAATCTCCAAATCTTAGGGGAGGAGGGGGCTGTTAGGTCTGATAGTGTAACTGATATAGGGCTGTGATCTGAGATTGCTATGTCGTGGATGTGGGATTCCTTTACATAGTGGAGTGTGGAGTGGGTGGCAAAGATATGGTCGATTCTCGAGAAGGACCTGTGTGGTGGAGAGTAGTATGTGAACTCCCTGTCTGTGGGGTGGGATAGTCGCCATGTATCGATTAGGTTTGTGTCTGAGGCAAAGCGTTCTAGCAAGGACGGCAGGCTTGTGGCACTGGAGGTGCGCAGTGGGGGTTTGTGAGAGGACCTGTCCTCTACTGGGTTGCACACTGTGTTGAAGTCGCCTCCAACCAGGTGGGGAATGTGTGGTTTGCTCAATAGCCATCTCGTGGTCTCCTGAAAGAACGAGAGGGTGGGCGAGTTCGGTGCGTAAACGTTTGATAACATTATACAGTATCTTTCGATTGGAATCTGAGGTGTAGCGTCACTATGCGCCCCAGGGAGTCGTGTTTTTATATAATGGTTGGTTGGAGTTTTTTGTGCAGAAGTATGATAACACCGGCTTTCCTGTCGACCGCTGGGGAGCCATGTACACTACCCACCCATAGTTTTCGGAGACGGTGAAAGTCGTCTGCGCCGAGGTGGGTTTCCTGAAGCAGGGCCACGTCGGCGCGGAGGCTTTTGAGATGCCTGAGGATTTTGGTACGTTTGGAAGGGGACCGCAGCCCCTTAACATTCCATGAGACTACTCGAATGAACGTGTGTGTATATGAGGATGTTTGTCGTAGAATCTAGTGTGTATTAGTGCGATAGGAAGGAAGGACTCACGGTTCAGTAGAGAATGGGGATTGTGCTCGCTAGGTTGAACATCGGCAGCCTCGTTCCGCAAGGGATGGAAACAAGGAAAGAAACGATCACTATGGGAGGCAAGGGAAAGCATTAGTACAAACAACATCAAAGCTTATTTGGGGTGAGTGAGTGGGCACCAGTTAGAAAAGTTCCGGGGTAATGAAGCAGTGCGGTTGAGATGATGGTGTTGAGCTTGCCCAGGAAGAAAGTCTGTGGTACCAATAAGGAATGAGCAAGGAACAGAGGTACTTCAAGAAGGATTCGGGGGTTCTCCTCCATTATTGTTTGGGCGCAGCCGCTTCGCTGGATCCTTTCTGGGGCTCCTCTGCTCTCTAGAGTTTGGTGAGATGGGGCCTTGGGTGGCGGACAGGCTGGATTGTTTGGAGAGTGCGGATCTAAGGAAAGTCTCTGCCTCCCTGGGAGTGTGGAAAGTTAGCTGTTTACCTTCATTGGATTGAATCCGTAGAATTGCTGGGAAGGCCAGAGAGAAACGTATCTTCTGTTTAAAGAGTTCTGAGCAGACCGCTTGGAAGGCCTTACGCTTCTTGGCTACCTCAGCAGAGTAATCAGCAAATATTAGCAGGTTAGCTCCTTCTATCCTTAAATTGCGATTTTTCCTGAAGGCCTGAAGTATTTCTAGCTTGTCCGCATAATTAAGGTATTTGACAATGACAGCTCTGGGGGATTTGCGGTTAGGATCTGGCGGGCCTATTCTGTGAGCTCGTTCCACGGTGCAGGGTGCTGGAAGACCTAGCGCTTCAGGTATGCGGGAAGAGCAGAGATGTGTAAGTGCGTTGTTAGGGCAGTTCTCTGGTAGGCCTATGATTCTGAGGTTACTCCTCCTGGACCGATTTTCCAGATCTTCGAGCTTTTCCTGGATTGCTGCAAACGCTTTGTCTTGTTTTTCCAGCGTGCCTGTGATCTGATACAGTTCGTCATCTATGTCTGATATCCTGGCTTCTGTAGCTGAAATCCTACGGGCCTGGTCCCCCAGCTCCTTCCTCAGTTGTGATATGCCTGACTGTACAGCTGTGTCCACCACCTGTGATATGTTAGGAAGCAAGAGGGCTGCCACAGCTTGGGCTATTTTGGCATATTCGTCTGGTCCCTCAGCGATGCGGGGCTCCGGGGCCTGTGTGTCCATTATGACCGTCGCCTGCTCCGTGGCGGCGGCCATCTTTGTACACCCTGGTGTCTGGCCCTGTGTTGTAGCGCGGCCTGGAGCGGCGGGTTCTGACCGAGGAGCGGTGAGAAATTTGTCCATCCGATTCCCGGCAGCTTCCCCTCACTGACCTGGTAGTTTTTTTGGGCTGAATCCCGGTGTAATGGCAGTATTTGTGCCTGAGGGAGCGGAGCTGTGCGCGCTCACTCCTCTCTCATGAGGCGCCGGAACCGGAAGTCTGTAATCCTTAACACAGCAGATGGAAATATAAACTTGCAGTAATTGCTGCTAATGGCAGAAGAACCAATTGCCAACTTTGATATACTTAAAATTGTACATTTTATGTCTACAGCAAAGATAAAATATGAAAAACACAAAAATAAAGACAACTGAAAGGGATGAATACCCCCTGATGGCACTTTAGTTTAGGGACGGCTTCTTGTTTTCTATGCATTCTATGCATTAACATAAAAAGCCTTCTGTGTGCAGCAGCCCCCCTAACATTACCTGAGGTCCCTCTCTGTCCAGCGATGTCCACAAGTGTCTCAGCCATCTGAGATCCTCCCTCCCGATTGGCTGAGACAAAGTAGTGGTGCCATTGGCTGTTGCTGCTTTCAATCAAAGTCAACTAGCCAATTACGGGAGAGAGGCGGCTGGGCTGGGGCACTGTGTTTAAATGGACACAGGGAGCTGCGACTCGAATCGGGTGCCCCATAGAAAGTTTCTTGCTATGGGGGCACTCAAAAGGTGGGAGGGGCCAGGAGAACAGAAGGGGAACTGAGAAGAGGAGGATCCGGGCTGCTCTGTGCAAATCCACTGCAACAGAGGAGGTGAGTATAACATGTTTGTTATTTTATAGGAAAAAATGGACTTTACAATCACTTTCACATGATTTCACAAAAAGCCTGCAGGAAGGAAGTCAGCGTGTTATCATAATAGCTGTGTATGTTAAGATAAGAATACATATTAATCATCATTTGTTATTCTGAAACATTCCGAGGAGGTGGAAGGTTCTTCTCTCCATCTGCTGCAGACTGATAGAGGTAAGACCGGCCATGGAGAAGACATTCCACCATGGATGGGAGATGGAAGAGTGAGAGGTAGAAAGCGAAGTAGAAACAGGAAAGAGGAGGAAGGAGAATGAGGAAGATAAAAGGAGAAAAAATGGGGTTAGATATGAAGGTAGACAGGCAGAGAGAAGAAGAGGCAAGAGATTTAAAAAGTATGAAAGGTGAGAGGACCCTGGAGGGTATGACAGTGGGCAGTTTGTACAGGAGAGGAGTGTGGAGGTATGACAGTGGGCAGTATGTACAGGAGAGGAGTGTGGGGGGAAGAAGAAGCCTCAGACATGGTACTCATTGGTCAACATGGTCACATGGCTGCCAGAGCAATGAGCGCTTATTGGGGTGTATGGACCAGCAGCACAGGGCACCACAGTCACTATGTGCAGTGAGGACCAGAGGGGTGGTCAGGATATTTGGAGTTCACATTTTTTTCATGAAGAGGAGAACTTACCCTTTTATTGGTAGATGAGCATGGCTTTTCCTCAGCCAGTTCCATTCCTACTACAAAGCTCTTGGATTTAATTATCAAAGTATTATAACCTACATGTTATGGTGATGATCATTAGCACCTGTCTGGTATAATTATTTAATCGTGCTCTGCACCATACGCCTGCAAATCCTTAACTGTCTGCAAATGTCTCTGGAAAAATTGATGCTGAAAGGCAAAGGGTGGACTTATCAATCCATGATTTGATTGAGGCTTCGTTCACAGATAGGCGTTTTGAATCGCGGGCAGAATTGCAACAGGGTGTTAAAATATCAACTCCCACATCAGCGTGTCCAGGTGCCATTAATTTCAATAGCACCTAAAAATGCGGAGCGATTCTGCCGCGATTGTCGTTGACCGACCTTTGGATCTTTTATGTGATTTTTTTTTTTTTTAATGGACTTTTTTCGATCATCAATGCATTCGATCTTTCAGCACTTTATGGGCACACAGTAAATGTTTATCTCTGCACTGAGCACTTTTTTGAGCACCGATTATTTGTACTTTGGAATATTTCATTTAATTGATTGTTTTATTGCTAATTATTAATTTCTTGCACTTGGGTGTCTTAGTTTTAGACACATTGAATATATAGAAATTATTTATGCACTGCACGGTTTACATATCTATGTTTGTTATTAGGTAGAGTAGAGGGTTAATATTTGAGACATTATAAGATTGCTCTGTTCCTCCTTCCTTTTCGGTTTGTTCCCGATCAGTTAGCACCGACATTCTTATTCAGTTCCTTTCTCTTTCCATCAATATCTCTGCCGCTGTATTTGCTTTACCTTTTTTCCATGTTGCAAAAATGAACACACCCCAATGAAAGTCTTAGGAGCAAAGCTAAATTTTAGACAACAAAATCCTAATTAACAAGAATTCACCTACAGGTGAGTGTAATTATTCATTACACAGGCGTCCAGCCGACAGGTGATTATAGAAGGGCGTTACTTAACAAAGAGAACCCCTCCCATTTCATGCTGTCAGCAATGGCACCACGTGGAAGAGAAATATTATATACACATTTTTTATACTAGAAGTTACATTATTTTTCTTACAATAATATGGAATTGAATAATAATCAGACAGATGAAGTAACTCTTGATGTCTTTACAGGTAAACAAGATGTCCAATGTCAGCAGTGAGGTGGGACCGGCCATATATTACAGACCTGAGATCATGATCACCATCCTTATTTACTCTCTCACTACTCTGGTGGGTGTCCCCGGCAACGCTCTGGTGCTTTGGGTTACCGGAGTGAAGATGGAGCGGACCGTGACCACTGTTTGGTTTGGGAACCTTGCTCTGGCCGACATCATCTGCTGCTTGTGTCTTCCATTCATTGTAGTGCAGTTCTTCTACCCAAACTGGCTGGACGGTTATGTCCTCTGCAAGATTTTACCCTTCATCATCTTTCTTAACATGTCTGCCAGCGTCCTCACCCTGGTGGCTATCAGCATTGACCGATGGATTCTGGTTGTCCATCCTGTGTGGGCCCAAAATCACCGAAGAACCAAAATGGCGTGGATGATATGCTTGGCTATTTGGATGTTGTCCTACATCATAAGTCTGCCTAACCCCATCTACAGAAGATATCACACCTCTGATAACGAGACCTTCTGTTATATGGAATCTCACATCAGAGAGCCCATATATCCTTTATGTGCAATGCTTGGATTTCTGATCCCTCTTATTATCATTTGTATCTGTTACATTCATCTGGCTTTTAAAGTACAAAATATCAGATTTTCTGAAGTAGGTAAAAAAACCATCAAGATGGCGATAATTATTATTGTTGTGTTTTTCATCACCTGGGCTCCCCTCCACATCACAGGAATAACCCTGCTATACACTGCCAATGAGGTATTGTACTTCCTGTACCTTGTCTCACAGTCTCTGGCCATGTTCAATAGTTGCATCAACCCAATACTCTACGTCTTCATGGGGAAAGATATGAAGCAGAAGCTGAGACAGTCTATTGGGGAGCTCATGCAAAATATATTTATGGAGAATTTATTATCCCCGCCATGCAATGAGGACCATCGCACCGCAGAAGAAAGCCCCCCCGCTCTAATGGATGAGATGGATCTGTAGATGTTTTAGAGTTTTCAGCTTTATTAGTGATTGTGATCAACTGCCTGCTCACCATCTTATCAGTGTGGGTTAGGGCGGCCATACTGAATGTCTTGAATAAGTCACATGACATCGGGGCTTAGTGCTTATTGGCCATTTGGGGTGATAGGTGTTAGCAGTATGTGGTCCCCCTCCCCCTTCCAAGTTGTCCAATCTGTCCTCTGATCACTAAGCTGGAAGAAGGTTGCTTATCTGTAAAGTCAGAAATCTTTATTTCTTTGCTTGTCCAGGGCATGGGACACATAGTACTGAAGCAAGAGGATAAACATGGCAACCAGGAAACTAGATTCTGCAGATGTAAAATAACAATGACATATACAGTATATATATACACACATGTATACTACCCACCAAAATAATAATAATAATCAGGGCTTTTCTTCAGCAGGAACGTGTATGTAATGACAAGGGGTGCTGGTGTGTCCTAAAGGGCTATTAAACCTGGCTGCTTGGGGAACTATTGTTGCGGGGGGGGGGTCTATTGTAGCTCGGAAAGTCTATGCTTGCTGGGGGGCTTTTTCATTGTTTGGGGGTTCATGGTTGCTGAGATGTATCTACAAATGAAGGAGGAGTCTACTGTTGCTGGCTGCTAGAGGATTTATTCATACTGGTTGATAGATTTATTGTTGCTGGTGGGGGTCTATAGTTGCTGGAGTTGATCTATTCTTGCTGGTGGGCTATATTGTTGTGGGGGGGTCTATTGTTGCTGAGGAAGTTTGTTGCAGTTGTTGATAGATCTGTTGTTGCTGTTGGGGGGGTCTATATTTGCTGAAATTAATCTTTTTTTGCTGTTCCAATCTATTGTTGCTGAGAGGTGGGGTCTAATGTTTCTGGTTGCAGGGGATCTATGTTACTGTTTTTCTTGTTATTATTAACACATTCCATATAAATTATGGAGAGGAGGAAACGGAGAGGGACTGGAGGAGGGAATGGAGGAGGACACAGAGGAGGACATGGAGGGGGACTGGAGAAGGACACAGGGGACAGTCGGGGGTGATCAGTGCCACGGTGTGGAGAGTTACAAGCACCAATCTCCCTGTATGGATTTCAATAAAGCAACTGAAAGCCACGGGAGGAAGAGCAGGAGAAGTGGCTGTCAGCTGCTTGTTTGAAATCTATACAGGGGGATCAGTGCTTGTAACTCTCCACACTGCCACACCGACCATCCCCGACTGTCCCCTGTGTCCTCCTCCGAACCCCCTCCGTGTACTCCTCTGTGTCTTCCTCTGTGTCCTCCTCCGGTCCCCCTCCGTGTCCTCCTCCGTTTCCTCCTCCAGTCCCCCTCCGTGTCCTCCTCCTCTCCCCACTGATCATCCCCAACTGCCCAGGTATTGGATTAGGTATCGGAGCATTTGCACAAGTACTCTTGCAAATGTTCGGCATTGGCACCAATACCGATACTAGTATGGGTATCGGTGCAACACTAATAATAATCTATTTCAGTTGCTCTGGTTAAAAGCAGAGGATTTTGTTGCATACATTTGTAAATACTGTTCATGTAGAAGCCGCACTGCCACATGAAGGCGCCTCTGGTAAGTGTGGTCCTTTACCCTGGACTATCTGAGTTCCCAACTATGGGACATAGATAGCAATTCACAAGCAGAGAGCAGGCTCACCTAGAGGAAGCAACGCAGCAGAAGCCCAGACATCTCCTTTACAAGGCAGCTGAAGACTCCCGGTGATTTGTCTGCACCAAATCCAACAAAACAACAATGGCGGTCGCTTTGATCTGCAGGTACATGTGAGCACGGCAATATACAACACAATACAAAGGGAGTCCCCAGCACATTTTTTACCCCTTTAATACCGGGCACTTTTACCCCCTTCCTGCCCGGGCCAATTCTCAGCTCTCACCGCTGTCACACTTTGAATGAAAACACTGCACCCATGTGACATTTTCATCCTTTTTCTCCACACAAATAGAACTTTCTTTTGGTTTATAATCACTGCTGGGTTTTTATTTTATCTTGTAAATGAAAAAAGACTGAAAATTAAAAAAAAAAAAGTGTTTTCTTTGTTTCTGCTATAAACTTTTGCAAATAAATAATCTTTCATAAATGTATTATATTATATAATATGTCGTTTGCTACATTTCTTTGGTAAAAATCCCCCAAATCAGTGAATATTCTTTAGTCTTTAGGTGCTTTACTTTGTTTCTGTTATAAACTTTTGCAAATAAATAATCTTTCTTCATAAATGTATTCTATTATTTAATATGTATTCTGCTCCATTTTTTTTTTGAAAATAACCCAAATCAGTGAATATTATTTATCTGTAGGAAAGTTATACGATCCACAAACTATGTTCAGTTATTAGCGGCTATTTTTAAAGTGACACACAGAATTTGCAGATGTGTGCAGAACAGATGTTCAGTTATTAGCGGCTATATTTAAAGTTCCGCACAGACTTTGCAGATGTGTGCAGAACAGATGTTCAGTTATTAGCGGCTATATTTAAAGTGACACACAGACTTTACAGATGTGTGCAGAACAGATGTTCAGTTATTAGCGGCTACATTAAAAGTGCCACACAGACTTTACAGATGTGTGCAGAACAGATGTTCAGTTATTAGCGGCTATATTTAAAGTGACACACAGACTTTACAGATGTGTGCAGAACAGATGTTCAGTTATTCCCGGTTATATTTAAAGTGACACACACAGTTTCCAGATGTTTGCAGAACAGTGATATGGGTTCTCCCGGCTTATTTATACTTTTTTGACACAGTTTGAAGATGATTTTAGAACAGTTTTATGGCCTCTACCGTTAATTAATACTTTTCAGACCCAGTTTGAAGATGATCCACATTCACCTCCATTTTTGCTTTTTTTATGTTTTTATTTTTTAAAAAATATTTAAAGTTATTTCCCTGTCCCCATTTCTTTATAGGTCACTTGTCCCACCCTTACCCCCATTTCCTTCCTTTTGCAGACCTCTAGGACTTTCCTGGACTATTTTACAGCAATTTTCAGAACTTTCATTAAAATTACCTGAACCCTGGACCCGAACACTGACTTTTTTTGAAAAGTCCGGGTTCGGGTCTGGGTCCCGGACACCCCAAAGTTCGGTACGGACCAGAACTTTACAGTCCGGGTTCGCTCAACTCTAATTGTGAGTCATTTTACTGCATAATTGGATGCAGGAAAATATTGCTTAGTGAATTGTGCCCACTGATTGGTGACAGTAGAAAAAAAACGCTTTCCCTGAATTGGTTCAGGACCTGGGTCCAAGGCCAAGCGAAGGCTTTCACAAGTGTTCTACTCCTGTGTCCAAGCCACACGCCCTGATCTTTGACCATTGGGGACACACATCTTGACCTTTGACCTTTGGGGACACACCTCCTGACCTTTGACCTTAGGGAGAGGTTCCTAACCTAAGTCCTGGCCTTGTTCTTCAAGGGAAAACCCTAACCCTAAACCCTTTTTTTAATTGTTTCATTTTTTTTCTTTTCTTATTACATCTGCTTTTTTTTAATTTTTTTTAAACACAGTGACCAGAGTAATACAGCGTTACCATAATAACATTGTACTACTCTGGGGAAGTGATCAGCATTTTTTTTCACGCATTATGATTGCTTATACCAATGAACACAAAGAGCAATAAATATTGGGAAGGTATTTGAGCTTTCCAATGAGCCCCTGAGTTTGTTTGGGTCCTCCTAGCCTGTCATGGAACGAACAGTTCCATCGCTGCCTCAGAGCATTTGCCGACCCACCAGTGGTGATCGATTGATTGACTGCCACAATGTTGCTTATGGAGAATTTACTTAGCAACTTTGACTGAGGTTTAGGGCAAAGGACACCCCTGACGTCACTGAATTTCCTCAGCTTTCACAGGTAAAAGACTTTTAAGGTGATGGCCATCCTGTGAATTTAAGGTCCTGGCTGTAGAGCAGAAGAAGTACCAATAAATTCCCGGATGAGACACCATACTTCAGATCCCAGCTATATTTCAACTTCTTTGGAATATCCATCTAAAGTTCCTGCATGGTGTTCCTTTCCCAGGCACAGCTTTACTCCCCCCCCCCTCAGGGAAGACCACATCCAGTCCAACATTGTAAGCTTAGGCCCCAGACCATGGTCTTGTCTCTCAAGCACATGTCAGCAGGCCTAGGAAGACAAGACTCACCAAAATTACGTCTTGCCACCACAGTGTTAGAGGATTCCATAAAGATCAGACCCAATGTTGCCCGCAGGTGGTGACCATCAATTCCCAGACTGGACCAGTGCAAAATGCTGATGCTGCCCTCCTGAGATCTGGGAAACTTGCAACTACACAAACGATAAAATAAAAGAGCACAAAGGCCTAGCGCATTCTCCACAGCACTTTACTGAAGGATAAATGAGTGAGAACTCACAAAAGCAATAAAACATAACAGTGTTGTACGTAAGCTCCAGAACTGAAAGATCTTCAGCATAACAAAAATACAAATACAATGGGACATGGTGACCACCTGAGATGTTTCAGGGGGTATACCCCCTTCAGAGCAAAACCCTTTGTTGTGTTGAAGTCCTTGTGGTTTTGGAGCTTACATAGAATGCTGTTATATTCATTGCTTTTGTGAATATGCACACTTTTTATCCTTTAATAAAGTGCTGTGGAGAATGCACTATGATTTTGCACCCTTTGTTTTGTCTTTTTTCTAGGAAGACAAGGCATCCAACATACACCCACCCGCAGGCAGGAGCCCAGGGGGAAGAGAGCTACACTAGATCATAAATATTCATACCCTCTTCCAGCCTGCACCACTGGCAATAAACCATCTAGCAGCTGACCAGGAGGACATCAATATTCATAACCCATCCTTACTGAATCTCCTTGCACCATGGCAAGGGACACCCCAGCAGCAGGCAGAACCAAACAATAACACAGGACTTAGGGATGACCAAGGGAAAACAGAGATATAATTTCAATTTAAGCTAAACACAACCTAGCAGTGCTAAAATCAAGTAGTCATCCCTGCTTGTGATATTCTTTATATTAATACAAACTCTGAGGGTTTTCAAACATGTTTTTAGGTGTTAGGTTTGGTAGGGTAAGGACATCTATGTTAGAAATGATTACAGATTGATGGAGAGAGGGCTGTTTCTCTCACTCATACAGGATGTCATGTAACTGATGGGAGATTGGGAGGACAAGGGCAGCCTCTCTTGTATCTCCAGGCCAAGTGCCCCTGGATGTGAGACAGATGGTGATGTGGTATAGGAGGTACATGAGTGCCGGAGGAGGATCCTGGCAGAACTTCAGACCAGAGATGCCACCTGGCTGGAATCAGCAGAATGTGCGGGTAGGAGTATCACATGAGAAGTTGGTGGGGCCACAGCAAGTTCCAAAAGAAGATAAAGAAGAACTCCAGATTAACAGTCCTTTGGACCCTATCCAGTTCACCAGCATGTGTGGGTAAGAAATTAAAAAGGAAAGACACCCTGCCATTATTATTCTGTTTCTAACCAAATAACTTCCCAGGTTAGAACAATGTCCAAATTGTGTCCCACAGCATCCTCTCATCATTTGAGGGTCAAAAGAAGGACCCCCCACATCTCACTGGTTGAGCACTGAGGAAGTTCCCACCAAGGGGTTCCCAATGACATCACTGCTAATACTTGGTATTCATCTGAATATTGACATTTATGTTTTTTCTTACAGGAACTGACAATTTACACAGCACTTTACATATTATACATTGACATCAGTTCTTGCCCTCAAGGAGCTTATAATTTAAGGTTCCTATCTCTCATACATTCACATACTGGGGCCAATTTAGACAGAAGCCTGTTAACCTACCAGCATGTCTTTGGATTCTTGGAGGATATGGGAGTACCATGAGGAAACCAATGCAAACAGAGGGAGAACAAGCAAACTCCATGCAGATAGTGTTGTCCTAGATGGGAGTGAAACTGAGGACCCCAGAGGTACAAGGCGGAAGTGCTAGACATTTGTGCCTGAATTTGGAATATTATCC
>BLSH010173347.1:124674-138152 GCA_018402905.1 Glandirana rugosa
ACCTTACGTTACCTAAAAAGATAACGATAGTTCTGAGGTGAAAAAATTGATCTCATAATTGCCACTTCTATACGCCTTTCCGAGACAAGCACGTAAATCCTACGAATAACCGGTACTTCACCCAAAGAACACGTGTCTCCTATAGGGGAAAATCAGATAAGTAAAGAACGGTGTATCTCAAAGAGAACTTACCTGATGAATCAGGTACATGTAAATTTCTCTATTAGCTTTCACAGTACTCATCTCAACTCGCTTGGGCCTGACATTTCAAGCCCAGGCATGGCTTGAAACCCCACAGGCCCTGGGCCTGAAAAGTTTTTTTCAGACCCAAGCCCAGGCCACAAGACCATTAAAATTACTTTTTAGAATTTTTACGACATTTTTTCGGGTCCTTCTACCAGAACACCGGACCCGAACCCAGACTTTTTTTGAAAAGTCCGGGTCCCGGACACCCCAAAGTTCGGTACGGACCCGAACTTTACAGTCCGGGTTCGCTCAACTCTACTCATGACACTTTCGATTATCTCTTTAAATGTACATGGACTAAGTAGTCCATTCAAGAGAAACTCTATGTGGCAAGAAATGAATAGACTAAAAGGGGATATCCTCTGTGCACAAGAAACCCACTTCATGGCCAATAAGCATCCTAAATGCACGAACAGAGCCTTTCCGCATATCTTCACCGTTAATACTCTAGTTAAAAAAGTGGAGTCTTGATAGCAATAGAAAAATCCATTGCATTCCAACTGCATGATCTTCACTGTGCCCCCGAGGGAAGGTATATCTGTGTAGCAGGGCTCAAAATTTTAAGTCCTGAGCTACTAGCCAGGCCTTAAGGGTTACTTGCCATCAGTTGCGCCACCCAACCCCTACCCTGTCCTGCCTCGTCCCTCCCCTAATTCTGCCCCTAAACCTGCCCTCATAAATTATCTCATGAAAGGACACTTAAATGTTTTATGCAGAATTAAGTTATAAAAATAAATATTAAAAATGTTATCAGTGTCCCTCAATGCAGCCTCACCTGTGCCCATCAGTGCAGCCTCACCTGTGCCCAACAAAGTCGCTTCACCTGTGCCCATGAATGCAGCCAACCTGTGCCAATGAATGCAGCCGACCTGTGCCCATGAATGCAGCCTTACCTATGCCCACAAATGTAGCCTGACCTGTGCCAGTGAAATGCAGCCTGCCTGTGTACATGACATGCAGCCTGCCCGTGTCCATGAAATGCAGCCTGCCCATGTCCATGACATGCCTCATGGGAGAGTCTATTTAAGCAGAGGGTGGGGCCTGGCGCGCTCTCTCTGGATGGCGGCGATGGATCAAGCGAGACCCTGTGTGTCCTGTCAGCTGAGTTGTCACCAACTCACACAGACCTTGCGGTCTGCAACAGCGCTTCAGCGGATGATCTAAGAGACCGGCCCTGCTACCAGTGGAGCTTATTCCTGAGACCTGCGGCCAGCTAAAGCAATCAATCCAGGAAAACTGCAAAGAGGGAGGTTGTGGAAGCCGATTGTGGGAGCCAGAGGGCTGGAGTGTCATCATCTCCAATCTCATCATTACCATCATTCAAGCAGCAGGATTATCTTCTGCAGTCATTGTTCCTGTTGGGTGAGCGGGCTAAGGCCAACACAGTACTGATGTTATATAATCCAATCTCTCATACGTATTGCTAATGAAGGTTTAAGCACTATCCCAGAACAGGAGAAGCTGGAGTATAACTACTTAAGCTCTTTTACTGGATTGTTGTCAGTTGTAGCTTTATTACAAAGTTAGTGATCACTGTGAAGTTCTTTATTTTACTGCAGTAAGATTATTTCACATCACTTTTGGGCACTACCTGAAGGACCTGTTGCTGCTGCTACCATCACTTTCTGTGTACGTTTTATATAATTTATAGAGCCGGCTGAAGATCTACTGAACTTTGACCAACGAACATCAATTCACTATAGTTTAATTTGCCTTTCCCCCCACTTAGTAGGTTTCATAACTTGCTAAAATCTTGGCATCCTGAATTCACCTATGGACTCTTCTTTATAGAGCAGGTTGAAGTTATGTGTATTTGTGATATATAACTAAGTTATACCAGTTTATCTACAGTCAACTAAGTTAAACCAGTTTACCTACAGTCAACTAAGTTAAACCAGTTTACCTATAGTCAACTAAGTTGTACTAGTTTACCTATTGTCAATTGAGTAGTATCTCTGTAGCCATGTGCTCCCTTGAGAGTTGCTGGTAGTAGTGGTTCACCTTATAGCTGCCCTCAATCACACCATATTTCCCACATCTGTAGACATTGACCAGGCCGGCTCTTGCTTTTGCTGTTTTATTTAGGGAAAATAACTTGGATGGGGATAAGGGATGACTTTGGGATGCCCAAAGAATTATGGTACACAAACTCCATATACACTCCTGTATATGCACACTTTCCCTGCAGGCTACCCCTCTGCAGACTGTTACTCCTCACAACTCTCCAGCACTTAACTTGCCGACCGTTTCTCCTACTGTTCTCTCTCCAGCACTGTACTTAGTAAATCTTCACTCCATTATTTTTCTCCAGCACTGAAGTTACCAGCTTGAAAGGAAATTTATCAAGCTTCTCTGTTCCTTTCTCTTCAAACGGCTAGCACATGTCGAGGCCTACTCTCAGCAGAACCTCCGGAACACCCATTACAGACCAGGGATCATGGGTCCATGAATGTGTAGCAAAAGTACTTGAGTGCTAGCCGAGCCTTTGATGGACTACAACTCCCAGCCCATCCCTCCTCCAAGTCCTACCGACCTGCTTTTTCCTCAGTGACTCTCATTTCCCTGAACTGGTTCCCAAGGCTTCCACAGACTGTCCACTATTCCACTATTGTGGACTATACTGTCCACAGACTGTCCACTATTCCACAGACTGTCCAGCCTGCTCCAGCACTTTCTTTTCCAGCTCCTAAGGATGGTCACTCACCAAACCGGTGGATCTCTTTAAAGTCTCTCTCTGTGTAGTGCCTCCACTGTTCTCCTGTTCTCTTGTGCGATTTCAGGAATCACCATCACTCCTGGCTGCACCCGAACCTCCAGACCTCCCGGGTAGAGGCCTCCACATCTCCAGACGTCCACCTGACACTCTCCTCCTCAGATTGGGTTGACTCAGAGTATTTAAGGAGACCTGCACCCTGCCAATCCCGCTTGAGGATTGGTCAGAACTCCTTAGAACACTCCAGATGGCTCCACCTTTCTCCCAGCCTCTGAGCAGAAACCTACCCCCCCCCATACGGGGGGGCGATCTCCCAGGAAGAAGCCTCCACAGCGCACATCTCCAGACTTCCACCTGACACTCTCCTCCTCAGATTGGGTTGACTCAGAGTATTTAAGGAGGCCTGCACCCTGCCAATCCTGCTTGAGGATTGGTCAGGGCTCCTTAGAATACTCCAGATGGCTCCATCTTTCTCCCAGCCTCTGAGTAGAAACCTTCCCCAGGTTTCTAGGAAGGAAGGGGGAGGTTCTGGTGACCTCATCTGTCAAGTCCACTCAATCCTCCATGAGCCACTCCTCCTGGCCCAGCTCAAAACATTCAGGCCTGACTAAATTTTACCTCTCCTAGCAAAACCCCGCTAGAAAAACTTACCTATACTATGAGGGCGCTACATCTGTTTAGCAGTTAATTGATACTAGTGGACTTCCAGATCTTTGGTCTATATCTGGGTGTATACACTTGGGTGTTTATTCCCTTTGTGTCTGTTGGGGAGTGAATAGTAGAGAGCGGTTTGACATACAGTAGTCATTCCCCTGCTCTCCTGTGCCCACTCTTGTGTACAGAATTCCTAAAACTACAAGTAGGGTATTGTGTATGCATTGTTATTCTATTGTAGTAATTCAAATCTGTGCGTTAGATGGGGTTTGAACAATCCAAATTACGATTTACTACACTATTTAAATGGATGTGTGGCGGGCTTCATTGCACAGAGCCGCAGAGACACACACCACGCCAGAAGCAATCCTACTCAACCCATCAGGTATGTGGAAACTCACTTCCCCCGTAGTTACCCTCCAGAGTGATATTTACTGAATACGGTTTGATTAAGAAATAATGGCGATTGTCTGTTAGAAATGGGAACAGTTGAGCATTGGGATGGTGTGATGTAGACATGCTGGATGGACGCTGCATATCCCAATGTTACATTGTACTGCCCTATATGTTACAGTCATTTTTGCTAAAGCTATATACAAAAATAAATTTGATTCTTTAACAACCAATTTAAGATATTAAAGACATTAAATTCATATGAAACTACCAATATAGCAATGGTCTATAACTATTTGAGAACATCACTCTAAGACTAAGGTTGGGAGACCCTAAATCTCCCTCCCTTTTGTCCTATATAGTTTGGCAGTCTCCCATAAGAAAAAGGAGACGTCATAATCATAGCACTGCAGCACTATATGACTAGTACAAATTATGTAAACTATGTAACATGGCAGATTTATTCATGAACATCATTTCTTTTAAAGATGATGTGATATTATACATTATCATCATTACAATATTTTTCCCCAGACCCTTGGTCATCACGACAGTTGTACGATCGATCGCAGCAATCGTTGATTCCATTATCTGACAGGACATTTATGTGGTTGGCCCGGCGACCAGGGAGGCTCAGTGGTGACTATGGGGGTGGTGTGTTGGTGGCAGCCCATGTGAGACTACACAGCCCTAATAGTGTTGTGTTTTTGGCCTGTATATACACATATATACTTTTCAACATATCCACACCAGGCTGTGGTTATGCACATTTGCATGGTGATTCTTGAAGGTATAATTTGAAATGTCTGTAGAGGTTCCTTGCAAAAAACTGTTGATGTTTTTGAATATGATCTAAACATATATATTATGTCATATTGTATTATAGAATTGTGATTCTCCTAATTACGGCCCCTGAAGAAGGGAATATCCTGAAACGCGTTGGACCACGGAGTGTCCACAAACAACAATTATCACACGTATCTGTATAAAATATGTGTACCTGTATACTGTTTTATATCAACTGTATTGCAGTAATTGCACTATTTTAATGCATATCCTTAAATCCTTATAATTTTATACCGTATTACACCATTGCGGCATGCTCTTTCATTTCTCTGAGGTCACACTGTGCCGGCTTGTATGGGCCATTCTGCTGCCTGAGTCCAACTCCTGGAGCCGATCATTTTCCTGCGGGAGGAGGAGATTGTTTGTTCTCGGACTGGGATGGATAATTTATCTTTTGGCTGCTTGCTTTTTGTTTTTGGCTCTTTATAATCTTAGCGCCCAATACCCTCTGGTAAGCAGGATTGCCCCTTTTTGTGCACCAAGGTGATGAGTTGTTCCTTCATCCTCTCCACTTTAGATGGTGTCGGTTTCTTCAGAATCTTCACTCCTCTCTCTGCTGCCATGAATTTGTACTTTGGACGATGATAACTGAACTTTTATATATGAACCAGCGCTGAATTACTTTATTATTATTGCCATTGGGGGTTCTTTTTTTTGTTTTTCTTCCAATGTTGTTTTTATTGGTTCAAACAGCAGCGTATAATTCAAACATATTAGAATTCAGTGTATAAAGAACAGGGTAAATCCATGCAAGTGGTTACAGCGCAGAGTACAAAAATATGCAAACAAACAGGGGTTATTATGATGGAATTAGGCTTTGGGTCAGGAGGCCAGCGACCCCCTTCGCTTCAGTGGTATGTAAGTGTTTCAATGTGCAGGGTTGGGGGAAGCTTACCAGCCCATTATCGACACCCCTCTTGGGTACTTGCTGTGTCGAAAAATTGGGGGGAACACGGGGGTCACTGGCTTCTGCAACACAAGACTGCTCAACTTATTGTATGGTATGGCAAGGTAATGCCAATAACAGGCTTTAGATCAAAGGGTGTGAAGTTAGGTAGAGTGTCATTTGGATTTTTCTAAGAGCTTATCGGGTGTGGGAAGATTCGTTCTAAGTCAGTGGTTCTCAACTCCGGTCCTCGGGACCCACCAACAGGCCAGATTTTACCTTGGGGAGATGCAGACTAGAATACTGCAATCACTGAGCAGCAAATGATATCACCTGGGATGCATTTCAGTTATCCTGCAAGCCTGGCCTGTTAGAGGGTCCTGAGGACCGGAGTTGAGAACCACTGGTCTATGTGCATTATTCAGTCCCAACTTGTGTATGTGGTGGGGTAGGAGATCGGTGCGTTACTAGGGCTGAGTAATGATCCAAGTATCGGAACACAGTCCAAGGAGTCCATAGCTTATGGAACTTTTCTGATGTTTCATTGGCAATGGCAGCTGTTTCTTCTAGGTCAGGGGTAGGCAACCAGTAGCCCTCCAGATGTTGTGGAACTACATTTCCCATGAGGCATTGCAAGGCTGGCAGTTACAATTACTCCCAGATGCATGATGGAACCTGTAGTTCTGCAACAGCTGGAGGGCCCCAGGTTGCCTACCCCTGTTCTAGGTTGTAGATCAGAGATATGCAATTAGCAGACCTCCAGATGTTGCAGAACTACAAGTCCCATGAGGCATAGCAAGACCTGTTGCAGATCATATCTGTTTCACGAAGCCATTCCTTCAGTGTGGGTCATTGTGGGTTCTATCAAGCTCGTGTCTGTTGGCAGCTGGTCTTTCGTCGCCTTTTGACTTTTTTTATGTACCAAGCACAAATTTTATTCAGTTTTTACTACGCTATTAACGTCTCCACATAAGAGTAAGGATCCTTTGTGGATTTTATCAATACATTTTTTCATTGTTTTCATGAATGCAGCTTGGATTTTTATCGGGACTGCGACATTGCGGCGGACATGTTGGACACTTTTGATGCTTTTTTGGCACCATTGACATTTATACAGCGATCAGAGCTAAAAAATATCCACTGATTTCTGTATAAATATCACTGTCACTGTTTTCATGAATGCAGCTTGGCCTTGGTTGGGGGCATGAACGTTCACTAAGAGTGTAAGTGACATTCATATCACATACTAAAATCAGCCCTCAAATTTTCCACTCGCCTACTCGCATTTTGCGAGTGGAAAATGATCAAGGGAGAGTGTGGGGCTGCCTCGGAGCGTGGGGTTAGGAGCACCACCGGAATGTGAGGATGAATGGGACCTCTTCTTCCAGTGATCGCCAAGAGGAAGAGAGGAGAGCAGGCAGCCGAATCATCAGACAACGGGGAACATCACGGTAACGGCTTTCATTTCAATTGCCGATGTTCCCCGCACTCGCCGTCACGTACAGCCCCGCCTCCTGGCCCGGGTACTTTGATAGACAGATTACCCGTCCAATGCCGGGGTGTGTGACGTGTATCAAAGTCCCTGCGCTAGGAGGTGGGGCTGTATGTGACGGCGAGACGCTGGAACACGGTTCTAACCCCCCTTACTGAGCAGAGCACTTTTTGCGCTTCGGCGCTGCGTCGCTTTAACTGACAATTGCGCGGTCGCGCACTGCTGTACCCAAACAAAATTGGTGTCCTTTTATTTCTTCCACAAATAGAATTTCTTTTGATGGAATTTCATCACCTCTGCGTTTTTTTATTTTTTCGCTATAAACAAAAAAACAAACAATATTTTTTACTTTTTCCTAAAATACATATCCAAAAAATATATATAAAAAACGACTTTCTTCCTCAGTTTAGGCCGATATTTATTCTTCTACATGTTTTTGGTAAAAAAAAAAAAAAAACGCAATAAGCGTATATTGATTGGTTTGTGCGAAAGTTATCATGTCTACTAACGATGAGAATTAATTCATGGCGTTTTTATTATTATTATTTTTTTTTTTACTAGTAATGGTGGCGATCTGAGATTTTTATCGGGACTGCGACATTGCGGCGGACATGTCGGACACTTTTGATGCTTTTTTGGCACCATTGACATTTATACAGCGATCAGAGCTAAAAAATATCCACTGATTTCTGTATAAATATCACTGTCAGGGAAGGGGTTAACCTGCAGGAGGTGATCAAGGGGTTAACTGTGTTCCCTGTCAGTGTGTTCTAATTGAGAGGGGGCTGCCCCCATATACAGGGAACATAGAATCTCTCTCCTCCCCCATGCTAGAACGGGGATCCGCTTGTTTACATTCACGTATCTCCGTTCTGTCTCTGATGGGGAGCGATCGCGGGTGGCCGGCAGACATCGAGTCCGCCCCACCCGCTGATCAACTTCCCCGCTAGCGTGTGAGCGCGCTGTCAGGTGACTCCGATTCACGCAGGAGAGCCATGTTGCCGCCATCAATCCACGGCGGGCGGTCGGCAACTGGTTAATTTGTTCCGTTCCATTTGTTTAGATGCGGCATTCATTATTTTGGATAAATTTGTATTTATTACGTCCACAAATTTGAAAGAAGATTCCAATACCTATAATTTAATAGTTAGTTATTATTAGTAGATATTATTTGTTAGTTATTATTTGTTAGTTATTATTAGTTAGTTATTATTAGTTAGTTATTATTAGTTAGTTAATTATTATTTGTTAGTTATTATTAGTTATTTAGTTATTATAAGTTAGTTAGTTATTATTGTGGATTTTCGTTCTTATTTTCGGATTTTCAAATTTTCCGATTTTCGTTCTTATTTTCGAAATTTTCAAATTTTCCGATTTACGAATGTATTTGAAATAACGAATTGCGATCATAACAAATGACCCGGAAAAAAAAAGGAATAAATCAATGAAACTAACACAAACAAATTTTTCGGCAGTGCACCTGTCTGGTTTATAACCTGACAGCCATTGTTTTCTGGTGAGTGATCTCGCTCACATGGTGAAGGAGCACATCTGCTGTTAGCGCCCTTGGATAGAATATTCATCGTTGATCAAACGTTGGATTTTTTATGTGATTTTTTTTATGGACTTTTTTTTCGATCATCAATGCATTCGATCTTTCAGCACTTTATGGGCGCACAGTAAATGTTTATCTCTGCACTGAGCACTTTTTCGAGCACCGATTATTTGTACTTTGGAATATTTAATTTAATTGATTGTTTTATTGCTAATTATTAATTTCTTGCACTTGGGTGTCTTAGTTTTAGACACATTGAATATATAGAAATTATTTATGCACTGCACAGTTTACATATCTATGTTTGTTATTAGGTAGAGTAGAGGGTTAATAGATGAGACATTATAAGATTGCGCTGCTCCTCCTTCCTTTTCGGTTTGTTCCCGATCAGTTAGCACCGACATTCTTATTCAGTTCCTCATTCTTTCCATCAATATCTCTGGTGCTGTATTTGCTTTACCTTTGTTCCATGTTGCAAAAATGAACACACCCCAATGAAAGTCTTAGGAGCAAAGCTAAATTTTAGACAACAAAATCCTAATAAACAAGAATTCCCCTACAGGTGAGTGTAATTATTCATTACACAGGCGTCCAGCCGACAGGTGATTACAGAAGGGCGTTACTTAACAAAGAGAACTCCTCCCATTTCATGCTGTCAGCAATGGCATCACATGGAAGAGAAATATTATATACACATTTTTTATACTGGAAGTTACATTATTTTCCTTACAATAATATGGAATTGAATAATAATCAGACAGATGAAGTAACTCTTGATGTCTTTACAGGTAAACAAGATGTCCAATGTCAGCAGTGAGATGGGACCGGCCACATATTACAGACCTGAGTTCATGTTCCCACTCCTGGTTTTTTCTCTCACTACTCTGGTGGGTGTCCCTGGCAACGCTCTGGTGCTTTGGGTTACCGGAGTGAAGATGCAGCGGACGGTGACCTCTGTTTGGTTTGGGAACCTTGCTCTGGCCGATATCATCTGCTGCTTGTGTCTTCCATTCCTTGTAGTGCAGTCCTTCTACCCAAACTGGCTGTACAGTTATGCCCTCTGCAAGAGTTTACCCTTCATCATCATTCTTAACATGTCTGCCAGTGTCCTCACCCTGGTGGCTATCAGCGTTGACCGATGGATTCTGGTTGTCCATCCTGTGTGGGCCCAAAATCACCGAAGAACCAAAATGGCGTGGATGATATGCTTGGCTATTTGGATGTTGTCCTTCATCATAAGTCTGCCTAACCCCATCTACAGAAGATATCACACCTCTGATAACGAGACCTTCTGTTATATGGAATCTCACATCAGAGAGCCCATATATCCTTTATGTGCAATGCTTGGATTTCTGATCCTTCTTATTATCATTTGTATCTGTTACATTCATCTGGCTTTTAAAGTACAAAATATCAGATTTTCTGAAGAAGGTAAAAAAACCATCAAGATGGCAATAATTATTATTGTTGTGTTTTTCATCACCTGGGCCCCCTACCACATCATAGGAATAATCATGATATTCACTGCCAATGAGGTACTGGACATCCTGTACGTTGTTTCCCAGTCTCTGGCCACGTTCAATAGTTGCATCAACCCAATACTCTACGTCTTCATGGGGAAAGATATGAAGCAAAGGCTGAGGCAGTCTATTGGGGAGATCATGCAAAATATATTTATGGAGAATTTATTATCCCCACCATGCAATGAGGACCATCGCACCGCAGAAGAAAGCCCCCCCCGCTCTAATGGATGAGATGGATTTGTAGATGTTTTAGAGTTTTCAGCTTTATTAGTGATTGTGATCAACTGCCTGCTCACCATCTTATCAGTGTGTGTTAGGGCGGCCATACTGAATGTCTTGAATAAGTCACATGACATCAGGGCTTAGTGCTTATTGGCCATTTGGGGTGATAGGTGTTAGCAGTATGTGGTCCCCCTCCCCCTTCCAAGTTCTCCAATCTGTCCTCTGATCACTAAGCTGGAAGAAGTTTGCTTATCTGTAAAGTCAGAAATCTTTATTTCTTTGCTTTTCCAGGGCATGGGACACAAAGTACTGAAGCAAGAGGATAAACATGACAACCAGGAAACTAGATTCTGCAGATGTAAAATAACAATGACATATACAGTATATATATATATACACACATGTATACTACCCACCAAAATAATAATAATAATAATAATCAGGGCTTTTCTTCAGCAGGAACGTGTATGTAATGACAAGGGGTGCTGGGGTGTCCTAAAGGGCTATTAAACCTGGCTGCTTGGGGATCTATTGTTGTGGAGGGGGGTCTATTGTTGCTCAGAAAGTCTATGCTTGCTGGGGGGGCTTTTTCATTGTTTGGGGGTTCATGGTTGCTGAGATGTATCTACAAATGAAGGAGAAGTCTCTGTTGCTGGCTGCTAGAGGATTTATTCATACTGGTTGATAGATTTATTGTTGCTGGTGGGGGTCTATAGTTGCTGGAGTTGATCTATTCCTGCTGGTGGGCTATATTGTTGTGGGGGGGTCTATTGTTGCTGAGGAAGTGTGTTGGTGTTGTTGGTAGATCTGTTGTTGCTTTTGGGGGGGTCTATATTTGCTGAAATGAATCTTTTTATGCTGTTCCAATCTATTGTTGCTGAGAGGTAGGGTCTAATGTTTCTGGTTTCAGGGGATCTATGTTACTGTTTTTCTTGTTATTATTAACACATTCCATATAAATTACTTAGCATTAAAAATCAATACTTGTCTGGATATTCTTTAAAAGGGGCGGTACTGGGAGGTGGGTAGGGGGTGGAACTAAGGGGCACTGCTCAGAGGTGGGTAGGGGGTGGAACTAAGGGACACTGCTCAGAGGTGGGTAGGGGGTGGAACTAAGGGGCACTGCTCAGAGGTGGGTAGGGGGTGGAACTAAGGGGCACTGCTCAGAGGTGGGTAGGGGTGGAACTAAGGGGCACTGCTCAGAGGTGGGTAGGGGGTGGAACTAAGGGACACTGCTCGGAGGTGGGTAGGGGGTGGAACTAAGGGGCACTGCTCGGAGGTGGGTAGGGGGCGGAGACAAGGGGTGACTCAGAAGTTGGGAGTACCTGCACCTATTCTGTGAGAAGAACTCCCTAATATTAATTGTAGTGCTGCCCCTTGAGGGTGGCTTAAAGAGTCAATTCCCCCTTGAGCTTCCCCGTTCTGAGAGTCCTCCCCCACCCCTGACACTCTGGGTTCACTCATATTGCAAGGTTCCATTAATGCTGACACTCTCTTATTATTGGAGACCACACCACAGTTTGAGTTTATAGTGTTTACTCGCTCTTATTTTATAAGAACTGTTGGTCTTAGGGGATTAAGAAATTGGCAAAAACTTCACAAAATAGCTGGACAACAGAACTTACTGAATTAGTAATCACATAAGGTTACCCTTTATAAATCTGAGGAATAGAAGGAGCAGTTACTTCAATAACTTTCACCACTCCCTGTACTCCCCTGCAATGGTAACAAATGAAAGGGTATAAATCCTCCAATTGAGTTTAAGCAATCACCCGTGGGTTCACTGGGAGCAATCTGGTTCAATAATGTTTGATGATGATCAATGTAAAACAATGAAAATTCTACAGGGCTAGGGGAACTGAAGGTAAATTGGTACCACTCAAAGGTAATGCAGTTCAAATGGTATTAGTCTATGGCATGCAAGTATACAATATAACTAAATGGCAGTTTAACTCAGCATTATGTAATCATATCAAGTAGCAGAGATTATCTATCTAACACCTCCTGTTCCAACTTAAGCATCCTACACACGATGCGACAGTCGTACGACCGGAGGTCCAAAATTGCATGTCGGCTGTTGTGTCTCGCGTACTGACGTGCACTAAGCGATCGTACGACTAACGTGGTGACGTGCTACGAGTGTATAAAGAGGAAGTTCAGGTGAATGTGATTTGTGAATTAGGAACGTAGGTTACACGAATGGACGCTTACGGGCATTCTGGACTTCTGAGCATGCGTGTTTTGCACAGTACAGCACGTTGGACCTACTTCTCTGTACACACGATACAACGGTCGTACGACCACTTTTTGTATAACCAAAGCTTTCTAGTCTGCTCATTCAACCCCTGTTGTACGATCGTCACACGTCGGCTGTTCTAATCGCGCATACTAACGGTCGGATGATTGTACAACAAGCTGTTGTACGACCACTTTCGTATGACCATCGCACCGTGTGTATGAGGCTTTAGAGAGTTCTTAGGAGATGAAATAGTACCAAGTGTACAGCCCTGAGTATATAACTGGGGAGTGGATGAATAGATGTGGTTGCAGCAATCCTGTCCTGGAAAGTTCAGTAGATCTTCTGCCAGCTATTTGTAAGTGAGAGTTAGGTACCTGAGAACACTGAGTCCTTCTAATCCTTAAAATGAGGCACAAAAAGGTTAAGTAATCTTCCAGTGATCAGTGACTCACAGAGCACGCTGGTCGCAACCACAATCCAGTGCATAATAACTGTAATCCAGGATGTGTTAAAGAAATGCTGCACAGACAGTATCAGTACTCTTATAGGTGGGCCTGGGCCCACACACCAGACCAAGGGACTGTAGACAGATGGTCCGGTTGCTCAGATGAAGATGGTGTTAATGCTGGAACCGCTGGTACACATTTGCTCTTTGCTCCTTTCGGGGGGGGGGGGCGCGGTTTCCACTGCACTCCCTGCAGCTCTCTTG
>BLSH010173347.1:176480-193921 GCA_018402905.1 Glandirana rugosa
TTACCGCGGCGATGACACAGAGTCGGTTAGCCCTCCCTCTTAGAGTCTACCGACTCTGTGAGCACCTGTAGCGACCTGTCTCTCCCTAGAGTTCATTTACAATCCCCCCGACGACGTGTGTTTTCCGAAAAATACAATTACGTAACTTACGTATCTTTTGTTCTTCGGCAGGGATTTGATTTCACGGTAGTCCCCCACAAGCAGGGAAAGTCAACAGAAATAACAACACAAAAAGTATAAAATAGGAACGACATCTGTATTTTACATGTTAAAATTCATATAGTTTCAACCGTTAACCAAAACTTGGAAGAACTTCATAATAAATATACCCCAAAATGTTCTTCTCCTTGTAATCCTTAATACAGCAGATGGAAATATAAACTTGCAGTAATTGCTGCTAACGGCAGAAGAACCAATTGCCAACTTTGATATACTTAAAATTGTACATTTTATGTCTACAGCAAGGATAAAATATGAAAAACACAACAATAAAGACAACTGAAAGGGACGAACACCCCCTGATGGCACTTTAGTTTAGGGACGGCTTCTTGTTTTCTATGCATTCAATGCATTAACATAAAAAGCCTTTTGTGTGCAGCAGCCCCCCTAACATTTACTTGAGATCCCTCTCTGTCCAGCGATGTCCACGAGTGTCTCAGCCATCTGAGATTCTCCCTCCCGATTGGCTGAGACACAGTAGCGGCGCCATTGGCTGTCACTGCTTTCAATCAAAGTCAACTAGCCAATCAGGGGAGAGAGGGGGCTGGGCCGGGTTGGGGCTCCGTGTTTAAATGGACACAGGGAGCAGCGACTCGAATCGGGTGCCCCATAGGAAACTGCTTGCTATGGGGGCACTCATCAGGAGGGAGGGGCCAGGAGCACAGAAGGGGACCTGAGAAGAGGAGGAATCCGGGCTGCTCTGTGCAAATCCACTGCAACAGAGGAGGTGAGTATAACATGTTTGTTATTTTTATAGGAAAAAATGGACTTTACAATCACTTTCACATGATTTCATAAAAAGCCCGCAGGAAGGAAGTCAGCGTATTATCATAATAGCTGTGTATGTTAAGATAAGAATACATATTAATCATCATTTGTTATTCTGAAACATTCCGAGGAGGTGGAAGGTTCTTCTCTCCATCTGCTGCAGACTGATAGAGGTAAGACCGGCCATGGAGAAGACATTCCACCATGGATGGGAGATGGAAGAGTGAGAGGAAGAAAGCGAAGTAGAAACAGGAAAGAGGAGGAAGGAGAATGAGGAAGACAAAAGGAGAAAAAATGGGGTTAGATACGAAGGTAGACAGGCAGAGAGAAGAAGAGGCAAGAGATATAAAAAAGTATGAAACGTGAGAGGACCCTGGAGTGTATGACAGTGGGCAGTATGTACAGGAGAGGAGTGTGGAGGGTATGACAGTGGGCAGTATGTACAGGAGAGGAGTGTGGAGGGTGTGACAGTGGGCAGTATGTACAGGAGAGGAGTGTGGAGGGTATGACAGTGGGCAGTATGTACAGGAGAGGAGTGTGGGGGGTACAGTGGGCAGTATGTACAGGAGAGGAGTGTGGAGGGTATGACAGTGGGCAGTTTGTACAGGAGAGGAGTGTGGGGGGTATGACAGTGGGCAGTATGTACAGGAGAGGAGTGTGGGGGGTATGACAGTAGGCAGGATTTCTTTCAGGTTGATCTCCACCTCTCAGAGGTCTCCTACCACTGTGGTAGAGGGACTGCATAGAGGGGCTTGTATGAACTCCAAGGTAAGGAAGATTTTTGGTGACCCGGTGAAGTGAAAGCTTGACTTGAGCATATTGCATAGAGATAGAGAAAGGTTATTGGGCATTGCCATAGTTAGGGTAACCCTCAAGCCTAACAGTTCTAAGAATATGTGTAAAGTAGAGAGGAAGTTAGGTAGGAAAGACATGGGGTGAGACAAAATCACCAGAACACCATTTTCTTATATTGATAGGTTACTTTAAGATATCCTTTGATGAGGTTGTTGGTTTTTATCACAATAATCAGGGGCTCCATGGTGAGCGTGGAAAGGAGTGGTCATGGGGATAACCCTGATGGGATGTTTAATGTGTGTATTTGATGGACTATCAAGTGTTCATCAGAATTCTGTTTTTGGAACCCTCCAGACATGAAGGTTTTGGATAGAAGTTACTGTATGGGAGAGGGAGGAAGAGACATTTAGAGAGGGAGATAGTGGGGGAAAATGCACTGAAATAATTCTGTCTTCCCCCAACTCATTGGTCAGCGCAAGCACGTGACCGTCTGCTGAGCAATGAGAAGCACTTCTTTGTTCTTGGACACCTTACTGGAAGAAGAAGCCTCAGACATGGTACTCATTGGTCAACATGGTCACATGGCTGCCAGAGCAATGAGCGCTCGCCATTGTGAGCGTTATGATGGATACTCACTTAGGGGGGCTGTGTATTGGGGTGTATGGACCAGCAGCACAGGGCACCACAGTCACTATGTGCAGTGAGGACCAGAGGGGTGGTCAGGATATTTGGAGTTCACATTTTTTTCATGAAGAGGAGAACTTACCCTTTTATTGGTAGATGAGCATGGCTTTTCCTCAGCCAGTTCCATTCCTACTACAAAGCTCTTTGATTTAATTTTCAAAGTATTATAACCTACATGTTATGGTGATGATCATTAGCACCTGTCTGGTATAATTATTTAATCGTGCTCTGCACCATACGCCTGCAAATCCTTAACTGTCTGCAAATGTCCCTGGAAAAATTGATGCTGAAAGGCAAAGGGTGGACTTATCAATCCATGATTTGATTGAGGCTGCGTTCACAGATAGGCGTTTTGAATCGCGGGCAGAATTGCAACAGGGTGTTAAAATATCAACTCCCACATCAGTGTGCCCAGGTGCCATTAATTTCAATAGCACCTAAAAATGCGGAGCGATTCTGCCGCGATTGTCACGTGACAAATCACGCTGCAATCACACAAACCAAGTCACGTGACTCGTGTTGCCACAAAAAAGTTTTGGGCGACGTGCGTTGCGCAATTTGGTTTGCGTGACAGCAGCACGATTGCAGTGTGATTTGTTGTGCAACAATCGCGGCAGAATCGTTCCGCATGCTTAGGTGCTATTGAAATGAATGCCACCTGAACACGCTGATGTGCGATTTTCGTTCTGATTTTCGTATTTTTGAATTTCCGACTGATTTGTTTTTCCGAATTTACAAATTTATTCAAAATAACGAATTTCAATCATAACAAATGACCAGGAAAACGAAAAAAAAACTAAAACAAATTAAAGGAAAACAAACACATTTTTCGGCAGTGCACCTGTCTGGTTTATAACCTGACAGCCATTGTTTTCTGGTGAGTGATCTCGCTCACATGGTGAAGGAGCACATCTGCTGTTAGCGCCCTTGGATAGAATATTCATCGTTGATCGACCTTTGGATTTTTTATGTGATTTTTTTTATGGATTTTTTTTCGATCATCAATGCATTCGATCTTTCAGCACTTTATGGGCGCACAGTAAATGTTTATCTCTGCACTGAGCACTTTTTTGAGCACCGATTATTTGTACTTTGGAATATTTCATTTCATTGATTGTTTTATTGCTAATTATTAATCTCTTGCACTTGGGTGTCTTAGTTGTAGACACATTGAATATATAGAAATTATTTATGCACTGCACAGTTTACATATCTATGTTTGTTATTAGGTAGAGTAGAGGGTTTTTTTTTAACCAAAACATTTTTTTATTCATAGACAGGAATAACAAATGACTGTGATATGCAATATTACAACATTCCAATGAGTAAAAAGAAAACAGAAAAGGAAGGAGAAGCATTCAGGGGATATACAATGTAGAACATTGTGATATATTGTGCAGTCGTTAATCACATTACAAATATTTTTTTTTTTTTTTAACAACCAAACCAAAACAGGTAGGGGAGACTTCCATAAAGAAGGGGGGAACAAAACACCTAAGCTTCTTTCTGAGCAAATATAGTGCATAGCTATAATTTTCCCTGGCTGAAAATCATAAGCAAGCTCAGGGCCCAGGAT
The DNA here is from genome assembly GCA_018402905.1 of Glandirana rugosa. Classification (NCBI taxonomy): domain Eukaryota; kingdom Metazoa; phylum Chordata; class Amphibia; order Anura; family Ranidae; genus Glandirana; species Glandirana rugosa. The sequence continues at coordinate 180,523 of BLSH010173347.1, forward strand.
GTGGCCAAATAAACTACACAACACAATTAAAGAAGAAAGGTGAACAGAGGGGGAGAAGAAAAAACAGAGGAGAAAAGAAAGGAAAGAGTAAAGAAAGAGAGAAGGGGGGGTAGGGGGGGTACTATAATAAGACCTAGGACTGCAGCAGCCTGTCCATCACAAGTTGTGGGGGAGCAAACCCGGGGCTATCTAGCCAATTCTGCCATATGCTATCAAACTTCCCGGCCACCCCCCGGTGTCTGTATGCCAGCCACTCTCTGAGGAGAAGTGAGTTAACATAGGATACCCATTGGGCTGCTGTAGGTACAGTGGGAGTGATCCAATATCGTGCTAGAAGTTTCCTAGCGAGATACAGTAGTCTAGTAACCATGATGAATATACCTTGTGGATACATCTCAGCGTCCACAGCCCCCAGCACACACACCAAAGGGGTGAGCGGGATGGGGGTCTGAGCCGCAGTGGAAACAGTCTGCACAATATCTGTCCAGTACTTTGTAAGTTTTGGGCAGCGCCAGATCATGTGAATAAAGTCTCCTCTGTGTATAGAGCATTTAGGGCATAGGGGGGAGTGCCTTCTACCCCAATCATAAAGCTGGGCGGGTGTGCGGTAGGCCCTGTGTAGTATAAATAGTTGGGACAGCCTGTGTGAGGCTGAGACAGATACCAGCGGGACTGATTCTAAGGCCATATCCCATTGATCTCCGTCAATACCTCCTATATCCTTGGACCAGTGAGTTCTTGACCTGAGCTGAGCAGGGTCCTGTATGGAGGCCATCAGTACCAGGTATGCCCGTGATATCAAGCCCTTGCGGTTAGCGGCCAGCAATATTTCCTGAATAAGTGGGGACTGAGCAATCGTTAAGGTAGTACTTTGGTTCTGGGATTGCAAGGCGTGCCGAAGTTGCAGATACTGATAGAATTGCTTACTTGTTAGCTTAAATTCTCTACATAGATGTTCAAAGGATTTAAGGGTACCTCCTTCATAAATTTGACTAAAAAAGAGGATCCCCATCTGCCTCCAGAAGGAAAAGCCCCAAAGTTTGTTCACCTCCGGATAGTTGGGATTATCCCATAAGGGGGTGAAGTCTAGCGGTCCAGTTATGGACAGTAGTTTCCTTACAGCCCCCCATACCTTTTGGAACAATGAGGCCGTTGGTGTAGATGGGGGAATACCTGGCAGCCCCGCCTCAAGATGAGAGCCAGCTGATAGCGATGGGTTGGACCGGGAGACCAAAAGTGCAACAGGGTCACCAGTATCCATACAGCCCCACCCAGTAAATTGCTGCAGTTGCGATGCAAGGAAATACATTTTAGAGTGCGGCACTGCCAGCCCCCCCCCCATCCCTGCCAAATTGCAGGGTAGTCAGTCCAATCCGAGCCTTCTCCTTCTTCCAAATTATGTCACGGAATTGAGAATCTATCCTTCGAAACCACCGATTAGGGGCCCACATTGGGGAATTGTGGAGGATATACAAGAGTTGAGGTGCCCAAACCATTTTTATCAAATTTACTCGTCCCACCACTGACAATGGGAGTTTGCACCAGTCCTTGCATTTAGTTCTTTGCTTATCTAGGAAGGGAGCTAAGTTAAGCTGTAGGTATTCCTTTGGATTGGGCGATATCACTACCCCTAAGTATTTAAATTTGTCTACAATAACAATTTGGGTTGCATCATCTGGCAGGGGCAGCTGAATTGGATCGAGGGGCATAATTACAGATTTGGACCAATTTATGGTGAATCCAGAGAAGTTGCCAAACGCTATAATTAGTTCCATCACGCTCTGCAGGGAACACCCAGTATCTCCCAGATACAACAGTGCGTCGTCCGCAAAGAGGGATAGCTTGTCCTCTAGGGGACCCCGCTTAAAGCCTACAATGCTATCGCATTTACGAATCATCATTGCAAGGGGCTCTACTGCCAACGCAAATAAGAGGGGCGAGAGCGGGCACCCCTGTCGGGTACCCCTATATAGCCTGAGGGGGGAGGAGAGAGCATTATTGACCCGTATTCTGGCCCGGGGGGCAGAATATAAAACCCTGACCCACCTGATAAAGGCCTCCCCTATGCCAAATTTTGCTAGGACCTCCCAGAGATAGGGCCACTCCACGCTGTCAAAGGCCTTAGCAGCGTCCAAGGATAGGATGGCCCTACCTCCAGGGTTGTCAACTGGTGTTTTTAAATTGAGGAACAAGCGCCTGATATTGTCCGCCGTTGAGCAGGTAGCGATACATCCCGACTGGTCACGATGGACCAGTCGACTCACAACAGCAGAGAGTCTATTGGCTAGTACACGGGCGAGCAGCTTCACATCAGTATTAAGTAGGGATATAGGACGGTATGAATCTGGAAGCTGCCCGTCCTTACCTGGCTTGAGGATAACTACAATAATAGCTTCCATCATAGAGTCAGGCAGTCGACCCATCTTGGCCGTCTCACGCAGAGCTCTCAGCAAGGGAGGGAGGAGGATAGGGCCGTATCTAGTATAAATTTCTGCAGGCAGGCCATCAGAGCCCGGAGACTTATTACGTGGTGCATCTCCTAGCGCCTCAGTTAGTTCAGTCATTGTTATAGGGGAGTCCAATATATCTCGCTCGGCAGCCGACAGTTGGGGGAAGGGGCAGTCCCTCAGGAATGTGGCTAAGTCAGATAGGGAGGCCTGAGGTTTGGAGGTATAGAGGTCAGCGTAAAATCGCTGAAAGGTATCCAAAATAACATCCGTAGAAGATCCCAATTCCCCACTCGGTAATCTAACCTCTGCAATTGTGTTAGTATCCTGCTGTGCTCTAGCAATCATGGCCAATAAATGGCCCGTTTGCTCGCCCTCTTCAAAGTAGGTCTGCTTCAGGAAGTACTACCTTGTTGTAAACGGATTGTGCTTCAAGCCACCTGTCACAATTAGCCTGGGTAGGATCAGAAATCATGCTTTCCTCCCTATCCTGCAGTTCCTGGTGAACTGTGCCCTCCCACTCCCTGGATCTACATTTTATACCAGCGATCTCTCGTATGAGAAGCCCCCACAGAAATGCTTTTGCCGAGTCCCAAATCACTGCATCCCTAGCCGAGTATGCATTGAGTCTAAAGAATTCTTCCAATGCACCAGGGATAGGGTCAGGAGCGGGGAGCAAGGTCAGCCAGAAAGGGTTAACTTTCCAGAGTGTCCTAACTTTAGGGGAGGCAGCGGTCACCCGAACCCAAAGCGGTGAGTGGTCAGAAAGGAGGCGGGGCTCATATGCTGCATCTATAACATATGGTATTGCAAGATCATTTCCCAGGGCCATATCAATTCTTGACAATCCCTTATGTGGGGCTGAATAGCAAGAATAACATCTGGCCTCTTAGATAGAACCGGTGCACGTCTCTTGGCAGCGGGTTGACGATCCAAAGAGGGGTCAAGGACATTATTAAAGTCCCCCACCACCAGGACAGGCACACCAGCATGTACTGCCATGAATTGAGCAAGCTTCTTCAATGGGTCCGAGGAGAATGGAGGAGGTATATACATAGCAGCAATAATGCATAAAAAAACAGAAAGTTTGCATAACAGGAACACATACTTGCCCTCTCTGTCAACCCGCTGCGCCAGGCACTGAAATGAGGCATCCCTAGCAATTAGAACACTGACACCTCTTGAAAAAGAGGAGTGTGTAGAATGTATTTGTACTGGGAATTTTCTTGACCGAAGCAGGCGGACAGAGTCTGGGTGCAAATGCATCTCCTGGAGACAGACAACATGCAAATTCATCTTAGAGACATAGTTAAATATAGCGGATCTCTTAGTACTATCGCTCAGGCCCCGTACATTCCAGGACAAAATAAGGGAACCCTTGTTAGAGTGAGCAGCCATGGTACCTATTGACACAGTATATGAGGGGTTTACACACACTTCCTCTGAAGTGCGGGACACGGACATAGCAGAGGAGCATCCAGTGATACATTACTACAATAGGGCCTGTGCACCGGGGTCCCCCAGAGGCTGCCAGGCTCACAGAGTTTATTTGAAGTTGCCCATTAATGATCGTAAATAGAGTTGCTGACAGCTGTGGACAGCAGCCTGGGCCCAAAAAATAGGAGCAGTCAGAAAAATAATATAAAAAAAGAAGGGGGGAGAAGTGGGAAAAAAAAGGAAAGAGAAAAAAGATCTCCCCAAGGTTATCCAGCTGGGGGGTTGAGGAGTCATAGTGAAGGCAACAGTCACAGTTCCAGGCCAACAGGGCCAGTTGAAATAGCAAACAGCCCTCAACTTGAGGGGAACAGAGTCCACGCAGGACCATCACCCCTCTGGGGGAGGGGGGGTATCAGGTCAGCACAGTGAGCAGATAGTTCCCATGCACAGCGCAACATGCACCGTATAAGCCCGTGACAGAGGGGCATAAGAAGGGGAAACAAACAGTCAGAACTTACTCTGTCCAGGGACTTGAGCTAGATGAACAGTACCAGTGTAGGAGCAGAAGCCTGAAGCCATCATCCCTCTGGTCGACGCTGCGCCAGATTGCGTTCCTCTCTATCAAGCCATTGCATGGCAGAAGTGGGGTTATTGAAGAAATGCGATGAGCCGTTTACCAGGATTTTCAGTTTCGCGGGGTACAGCATGAAATATTGGATGTTTAAGTTCCGCAGATGTTTCTTGATGTCTAGGAATTTTCCTCTTTGTCTTTGTACATCCGCCGAGAAGTCTGGGAATAGGGATATTTTACATTATCCACTCTGAGGGAGTCAGCCGTTCTAGCCTTGGATAGTATAGCGTCCCTGTCCCTATAATTGAGAAGGTGGAATAGGAAGGGGCGAGGGGGGGCTCCCTGAGGTGGGGGGCGGGCTGGGACCCTGTGGGCCCTTTCCACCGCAAACAGAGTTGAAAATGCATCTCGCCCGAAAGTTTCCATCAGCCAGGCTTCAATAAAGGCCACTGGATTTTTACCTTCCGCCCGCTCAGGGATGCCCACCGCGCGCACATTATTTCTGCGTAGGCGGTTTTCCATATCTTCCAAACGGGTAGCATTGGTGGTGGAAAGCGAATGGATATATTTAACATCTCTCTGCAATGGCTGTCAGTCATCCTCTATTGTGCTAATGCGCCCCTCCACCGCGGCTGTGCGCTCTCGGAGCTTCTGCATATCTTGACTTAAAAAAGAGAGTTCTCCTTTCATGCTTTTGACCTCAGCTGTGAGGTCCGTGATAGATGAGTTGCATGTGGTGACAGCGGAGAAAATATCCCGCAGCATCGGCTCTGGGCCGTCGGAGCCAAGGAGGGAGAGTGCCGTTATGTTAGAGGCCTGTTGGTGGTCAGGGCCTAGTGGCACTGGGGACAGCGTGGGTGTCTGGGTCTGAAGTGGCAGAGTGTCATTCAGTTCCCCAATATCCTCTTCTGGATCGGAGCCACTAGAGACCGACGGCTGTGATGGGTCTTTACTCTATTTGGAGAAGAGACGCTGTGCTGCCTCTTTTGCCGACCGGGTCGGGAAGCCGCCATCTTGGGACGGCATGTCCGGCAGGCCTCGGGGTCCCTGAGAACGCTTAGCCATGTCCGACCACCCCACTATTACCTGCAGCTGGGAGAGCAGAGTCAGGAGTATGCAGAAATGTCAGTCCCGTAGGAAGGGGATACAGGATGGCGGTACTGTAAGCAGGATTTTTCAGGATCGTTGTTGGAGCTCTCGTCTGCACGTCCTGCTACATGCCGCGCTTGGCCACGCCCCAGAGTAGAGGGTTAATAGATGAGACATTATAAGATTGCTCTGCTCCTCCTTCCTTTTCGGTTTATTCCCGATCAGTTAGCACCGACATTCTTATTCAGTTCCTTACTCTTTCCATCAATATCTCTGGCGCTGTATTTGGTTTACCTTTTTTCCATGTTGCAAAAATGAACACACCCCAATGAAAGTCTTGGGAGCAAAGCTAAATTTTAGAAAATAAAATACTAATTAACAAGAATTCACCTACAGGTGAGTGTAATTATTGATTACACAGGCATCCAGCCGACAGGTGATTATAGAAGGGCGTTACTTAACAAAGAGAACTCCTCCCATTTCACACTGTCAGCAATGGCATCACATGGAAGAGAAATATTATATACACATTTTTTATATTAGAGGTTACATTATTTCCTTACAATAATATGGAATTGAATAATAATCAGACAGATGAAGTAACTCTTGATGTCTTTACAGGTAAACAAGATGTCCAATGTCAGCAGTGAAATGGAACCAGCCATATATTACAGACCTGAGATCATGTTCACCATCCTTGTTTTTTCTCTCACTACTCTGGTGGGTGTCCCCGGCAACGCTCTGGTGCTTTGGGTTACCGGAGTGAAGATGGAGCGGACCGTGACCTCTGTTTGGTTTGGGAACCTTGCTCTGGCTGATATCATCTGCTGCTTGTGTCTTCCATTCCTTGTAGTGCAGATCTTCTACCAAGAATGGCTGTATGGTTCTGCCCTCTGCAAGATTTTACCCTTCATCATCTTTCTTAACATGTTTGCCAGTGTCTTCATCCTGGTGGCTATCAGCATTGACCGATGGATTCTGGTTGTCCATCCTGTGTGGGCCCGAAATCACCGAAGAACCAAAATGGCGTGGATGATATGCTTGGCTATTTGGATGTTGTCCTTCATCGTATGTCTGCCTGACCCCATCTACAGAAGATATCACACCTCTGATAACAAGACCAGATGTTATATAGGAGATCACATCATAGAGCCCTTATATCTTACCCGTGCAATGCTTGGATTTCTGATCCCTCTTATTATCATTTGTATCTGTTACATTCATCTGGCTTTTAAAGTACAAAATATCAGATTTTCTGAAGTAGGTAAAAAAACCATCAAGATGGCGATAATTATTATTGTTGTGTTTTTCATCAGCTGGGCTCCCCTCCACATCATAAGAGTAACCCTGCTATATACTGCCAATCGGGTACTGTACATCCTGAACTTTGTCTCACTGTCTCTGGCCACGTTCAATAGTTGCATTAACCCAATACTCTACGTCTTCATGGGGAAAGATATGAAGCAAAGGCTGAGGCAGTCTATTGGAGAGCTCATGCAAAATATATTTATGGAGAATTTATTATCCCCACCATGCAATGAGGACCATCGCACCGCAGAAGAAAGGCCACCCGCTCTAATGGATGAGATGGATCTGCAGATGTTTTAGAGTTTTCAGGAGCAGTTTATGGTCCCCCTCTCCCTTCCAAGTTGTCCAATCTGTCCTCTGATCACTAAGCTGGAAGAAGTTTGCTTATCTGTAAAGTCAGAAATCTTTATTTCTTTGCTTGCCCAGGGCATGGGACACATAGTACTGGAGCAAGAGGATAAACATGACAACCAGGAACCTAGCTTCTGCAGATATAAAATAACAATGACATATACAGTATATATATATATTTTTTTTTTTCCCGGATCAGTTGTCTTGGTCTTACATGTTGTTGACCCTTACTTCCACCACATGTTATCACTTTCAGCGTGTCATCGTGGGGCGACATCTCATCATTTCCGGTCTCCCATATCCTTTCTTTTTATTTCCCTTTTCATTTTTCTTTTAACTTCCCGTTATGCTGGGAGGATTGCTTATGTTTTCTTTTGACACCCACATGGTCATTCCATTTCCCCTCTTCACTTCTCCGGGTTTCCCTCCTCCCCCCCTCTCCCTTCCCCCTCTAGGTTCCAACCTCTATTTCTCCCGAGCTCATTATCTTTGTAAATGTACTGGAGTTTTTGAAGGTAGTCCATCCCTTCCATTTCCCCGTTTCATCTTCTATTAGCTCTTCCTCTCTTATCCTCAGGGACTCCATATTTCTTATTTCTTCCACCCTTAGGCACCACTCCTTCATCGTTGGAATTTGGTTTTTTTGCCAATCAGACTGGGGATCAGACTCTTTGCTGCGTTCAAAAGGTGTGGTAGGATCGTCCCTGTGTATTGTCTGAGGGATCTGTCTGTTCGGTGGAACAGGCAGATCCATTGATCTCTTGTTATCTCTACCCCCGTTATTTCTTTACTCAGAGCCACTATCTCTCCCCAATATTCCTGCATCCCCTTACACTCCCACCACACATGCGTCATTGTCCCCTCGACCTTACATCCCCGCCAGCACCATTTTTCCCTCCCTGGTTGTATTCTAGACATTCTTTGCGGGGTAAGGTACCAACGTGAGAGACATTTGTAATTGGTTTCCCACGTTTTACTATCTATAGCAGTTTTAAACACCATTTTCGTTATTTTTTACCATACGTGCTCCCCCAGCTGCTTCCCTAATTCCTTTTCCCATTTATCGAAATATGGCGGTCGTTCTTCTCCTCCCATTTCTACCAGTATATTGTATAATTTAGATACTCCTCCTTTTCTTTTCCCCCTTTTCATGCAGATTTTTTCCAATTGTGTTATTTCTCTTTCTGTTCTTAATGGTTGTGGTAGTGCGTTAACAAATAGTTTTAGTTGTTGGTACCGCCATATGTCGATATTGTGGAAGTCGCCTCTGCGTTTTAATTCTTCTAATGTTGCTATTTCCCTTCCCAATAATATATCTTTTAATTTTGTGTCTGTTTTAATCAATTTCCCAAACCATTCTTCTTTCCCAGGTGCAAAGTAATTTGTTCCACTCAGTGGTGTGTATGGGGAATTAAATTCCCATTTACTTCGTGCTAGCAAATTGTCCCACTCTTTGAATACAGTGTGTATCACGTTGCTTGTGTCTTCTGCCAATTGCCTATAACCTTTTGGGATCCATACCCCTTTCCCTAAGTGACCCCCACTCAACCTATTTTCCAATTTCCCCCATTTTTTACCTGTCGGATTTATCCACTCTATCACCCGTGAGATTATATTTGCTATATAGTATTTTTTTATGTCTGGTATTGCTAGTCCTCCCCTGTTTTTCCTTTTGCTTAGAATTGAGAATTTTATCCTTGGTTTTTTTATTTTTTTTTATTTAATATTATGTTCTTCTCCTACTACGCTGAGCCCTCTTATCTCCTGGTTGTTCCTTATTACGGCCAGCAATGGTTCCAGGTACAATATGAACAGCAAGGGGGACAATGGGCACCCCTGCGGTGTGCCATTCTCTAGTTCGAATCCCGGGGACATTTTCCCATTCACTTTTATTCTTGCCTTTGGTCTTTTGTACAGTGCCCTAATCCATTGTGTCATTCTCTTCCTCATTCCGATACTTTCTATAGTTTTTAACAGGAACCCCCAGTCTACCCTGTCGAAAGCCTTTTCGGCGTCTATCGACAGCAGCAGACTGGGGTTCTCTTCCTTTTTTACTTTCTGTAACAACAAGAGGGTCCTAATTCCATTATCCTTCCCTTCCCTTCCTGGCACAAACCCTACCTGGTCTCCATTGATTATTCCTTCTATTACTCTCTTTAATCTGGTGGCCAGGATTTTGGAAAACAACTTAATATCTGCATTTAGCAACGAGATCGGCTTATAGCTTGAGCATACTGTTTTGTCCTTCCCCTCCTTTGGGATCATTGCTATTGTTGCCCATAATGCCTCCTCTCTTACCTCCCATTTATCTCCTATCCCGTTCATATATACTCTCAACTTGGGTATTAGAGTCTCCTTAAATTTTTTGTAGTAAAACACGGGGAACCCGTCGGGTCCCGGGCTTTTCCCTGGCGCAGAGTTTTTAACTGCTGCATCTATCTCCTGTGCTGTTATTGGTTCCTCAAGCCCTTGTACCTGTTCTGCTCTTATTTTGGGCAGGTTTGCTTCTTTTAGGAACTCCTCAATTTTAATTCCCCTTGATCTTTCTTCTTTTTTATTCTCTTTTGATTTTATTGTATACAATGCTTTATAATATTTTTGAAATGTGTCCGCTATTTCTGTTGTTTTGTATACTGTTTCCCCTATTTTAGTTTGTATTTGTTCAATATAGTTTGAGGCTTTCTTTTTTTCCAATATCCTTGCTAAGTTCTTCCCAATTTTATTGCCTCCCATGTATCTTTCCTTTTTTATTTTGTTAAATGTTTTCCTTGTTTCTTGTTCTATTATTTCCTTGAGTTCCTCTCTTTTTATGACCAGGGCTTGCACTGTCCTTTGGGCGTTATCTTTCTTATGTTTTTGCTCTAATTCATATATCTGTCTTATTATTTCTTTTGTTTTTTCACTCCTTTCTTGTTTTTCCCTCGCACCCATTTTAATCAGAATCCCCCGGATATATGCCTTGTGTGCCTCCCACAAGGTCGGCATTGGCACCTCTCCAGTGTCATTCAGTTCAAAAAATGTGCTTATTTCCTCCTCCAGTTTCTCTTCTTTAGCTTTCCCTCTCAGCAGTTCTTCATTTAACCTCCACTCTCCCCTTTCTTTCCTTTTATCCCCTTCTATTTTCATTATCATACTGACCGGGGCATGATCCGACAGTGTGGTTATCTCTATGCTCGTTTTTGCTACTTGTTCCAATGTCCTGTGTTCCACCATTATGTAATCTATCCTTGAGTATGTCCCATGCACGAGGGAGTGGAACGTGTAATCTTTTTCTTTTGGATGCCATGCCCTCCATATGTCTATCAGTTGGCATCTAAACAGTTTTTCCTTTAATCTTTTCAACTGCACGTTCCGAATCCCTCGCGCATGGGACGTACTATCCCATTCTGGATCCAGTGGTAGATTGAAATCGCCTGCCATTATTACCTTCCCTCTTTTAAATTCCATCAGTTTGTCCAGTACCCTTATCAAAAATTCTGCCTGATTCCTGTTCGGGCTATACACATTCGCTAGCGTAATTTCTACATTGTCCATCTTCCCCCTCAAGAAGAGATACCTACCCTCTGGGTCGGCATCTCTCTCCTCAAGGGTGAACCGTACCCCCTTTGAGAATCCAATGGCCACCCCCTTGGCCCCCTGATACCAAACTGGGAAGTCCCGTGAGTATATCCTAGTCCTTGTGTTTTGGGATATGTGTGTTTCTTGTAGGAAGGCTATTCCTATTCCGTATCTTTTGATCTCTTGGAGTATTTTATGTCTTTTCGTTGGTGTATTCATTCCCCGGGTGTTATATGTCAAGAATTTGATTTCAGTAATTTGTCCCTTTTTGCTTTTTCCTTTTGCCTCCTCTTACCTCCAGTACTTTTCTTTTGTCGGAACCTTTATTATCTACCCTCCCCCCTTTCCCCTTCCTCCCTCCCCCCTCCCCTGTCCTCTTCGGGGTATTGGGGCTCATCTCTGCCCCTCTCTGGTAAACGAATCCTCTTCCGAGGGGACTCGTTCCCGTTTACCCCTGTGGGTTGAGCTTCCCTTGTAACCCGGGCCACTAGCGTCCCTTTTGCTGGTGCATCTCCTTCCTACTTGACTTGTGTTCTTGTTTCCTCTACCCCCGACCTCCCTCCCTCCTCCTCTCCATCTCCCCCCCTTCTAGGCTTTTTTCTTCTGTGCGTTCTTTTTTCCTACCCTCTACCATCTTTGTTCTCCTTCCGCCTTTGCCCCTCCCTGTTCCTCTTCCATCCACCCCTCTATCTCTGGCATCTGTATGTCCAGTTTCCTACAAAATTCTTCTGTTTCCTCTGGAAATCTTGGTCTAGCGGATGTCCCCTCTTTTTTCCTTATGAGACATGCTGGGAAACCCCAGGAGTAATTGATGTCCTGTCTTCTCATCTGTTCTGTTAATGGCTTCAGTTGTTATCTTCTTGATCTGGTCTCCCTGGCCAAGTCCGCGTAAACTTTTACCTCTGTTTCTCCGTACTTTACCGGATTAGCTCTTATTCTCTGCCATATTTGCTCCTTATCTTTGTATTTGTGGAAACGTACTATCACGTCCCGGGGTATATCCTGCCCATCCCTGGGGGTTTCCTGATCCTATGCACTCGCTCTATCTCTATTTTTTCTCCCTCTCCTTTTCCTAAGACTGGTCCGAATATTTTGTCTATGACCTCCTGTAGATCTTCTTCTTGCTGCGCCTCTTTGCAACTCTCTGGGATGTCTCGGATCCTTAGGTTCTTTCTTCTGTCTCGGTTTTCCTGATCTTCTATTTTATATCTTGTATTGCGCTGTTCCATCTGGAGTGAGTGTACTTGCTCTTTTAGCCTCCTTATCTCTTCCCCTTGTCTTTCCATTCTCTCCTCCGTTTCCTCCAACCTGTTGAGGATCTGTCCCAAGTCCGAGCGTAAACCTCCTAGTTCGCTTTTCAGTGATCTCTCCAAGTTCTGGAACATTTCCGCCATCTCAGATTTTGTTGGCATCTCTGTGCTTGGGAGCTGCTCGTCTCCCAGGTCCTGCCCTTTGCTTAACGGGCCGGCGCCCCCCGAGATCTCTGATCCCATCGATTGTCTTTTTAGGGTTCCCTTATTTATTGAGTCTTTTTGTTTGCTCTTTGCTCCGTATTGTTTTTCTGGGCTTTCCAGCCTGCTTTCCTGCACCATGTACTTCCTTATGGTGCTTGGGCTTGCGCTGACCCTGGGGGGGTTTGCCCCTGCTCCTCTTGTTGGCTTCCCCCTCATTCTATCTGGCTTAGGGGGTCCCCTTCGATCTTTGATCTGCTGTAATCAGCTATGGGCTACTAGCTCCGTTATTAGCTCCCTTGTTGGTTCCTATCTGTTCTCGGAGGGTGAGTTCTTCTCTTCTCCACTGCCCCAATGTCGTGTAGTTAGGTTAGGTTCTGTGATAGGTCCTTCCTATACGGGGCAAGAGGGTGTGGGTGGGAGGGTATCAGCGGGCTTGTAGATGCTTATAGTTGTCTTCCCTCCCCGATTCGTCCTCTCAGGTGACAGGGTTTTTTTTTTTTTTTTGGTTGTTAAGTGGGGGGTCTTTTCCTGTTTCTTTTCCTGTTTCCAAGTCCCATGTGGGTCTAAGCGTGTGGCCTTTCCCCCCTCCTCACACTCCCTCCTCACCCGCCTTGGTTGTGTGGGGGGTTTTGATTGTTGTCCTTTCCTTGCTGTTTTATTACCAAGTCACGCTCTGCTTCTGTCTCTGCTCTCTACTGTCTCCACTTCACCCCCCACCTATCCCTCTTCCTGCTCCTCTCCCCCTTCCAATGCTGGGGAGACAGGTGTGGATGCGTTTAGGTGTTACTATCCCGGGGGCACGCTGCTGCGGCTTCTGTGCTCCCCCCGGTTGCTCTCCCCTATGTCCTCCGGTCTCTGGGCACCGAGCTCTTATTACACTTCAATACACAGTTTCACAGTACACAGTTAAAGCATGCTTGTCCCAACGTAACCCGGGCAGTGTGGCGGTGTGGCCCGTTGACCACACTCTGTCCGTAATATCCCTCCTGACCACCACAGTCCCCGTGTCTCCTTCTCAGGTTACTTCCAGCATTAGGCTATGTACAACTTAAGTTATGTTACTTATCTGCCCCTCTGTCTTCAAAGCACTGTGCGCTCCTTCGGTATCTTCCTCCAGTCGGGTCCCGGGCGGGTTCTTTCCGTGGTGTGCTCCAGGGATGGCAGGGATGGCAGCGGCTTAGGAG
>BLSH010173347.1:195149-214216 GCA_018402905.1 Glandirana rugosa
CCCCTGTGTCTCATAACACGTTGGTGTTCCCCGGGTTTCACCGACACGGCCGGGTGGGTGTGTCTTCCCACCCAATATGATTTCTTTTTTTCCTTCTTTTATCCATGCCTTAGTGCCGTTAAACCCTTTTTTCAATATGTATGTGGATGGTGTGCTTTCCACACTAACCACCGATATAATTAAGTTTTGTTTAATATACCAACTCGCCTCCCTCAGGCGATATTTAATTTTCAGCATTTCTATATAATTTTTGATTAGGAAATGTATTTATAATTATGATTTTTACATACTACCTTCAATTATGACTTTATTAAATGGGCACTATTTGGCATGGATCCAAGACATCTTACTACCTATTCTTATTTTCTAATTCCGGGATTTATTCTACATTTTACATAAATATCCTTATAATTTTCTTCCTTTTTTTCTTTAGTATAACCCACCCTTCTGTGTGGGTGGGCCGGCACAGCCACTTTGGGCCCCTTGTGGTTGCACAATACTCTGTGTCCCCCCTATCCGGGGTGCAAGCACCCCACCCCCTGCGCTTTGTCTGGATTTCCTTTGTCCAGATTTTCACGGGCTGACATCTGCTTGGTTGTTGGGTGCCATCAGCATATATGTAAGTGCGTCATGTTTTTCCATAATGAACGCTTATTTACCCAATCTATTTAATTTTATCAATTTGTCTCTACAATACGTTTATACCATACATTGTCTTATCTATGACTTGATCTTTCACAGATAGTTTACTCATGTTGCTCTTGATGCCTTTATATCTCCTGAAGAAGGATTAACCAAAACATGTTGGGACGTTTGTGATATTGCCCTTGGACCCTGCTATCTACAGTGGTCATCCCAAAGTGCATATCCCAAATGCATTGAGTCCAACTGTCTTTATGCTGACTAAATTGTGGTACTCTGTATCTTATATTCTATATTTTGTATTTTGTTTATTCAAATTACATTTATGTGCATTTTCTCTCATTGATGAAATATGTATTGCCTTTTTGCCTGTTTCACTTTTTATCTAATAATATTTTTGTATGAATAAAATTAATATTTTTTATTACACTTATTTTTCTTTTCCTTTTTTACCTTGATCACCTGATCCACCTTAAAAGTCCAGGGGGATAAATTATATATTTGGGATTTTCCCATCTATCAGTTGTTTGCATTTATTTGGACGTGGCGGTTATTTTTGTCTATATGTATCACCACTTCCTCACTTTTTATATGAGGTTTTGCGCTAAAACATGAGTGTCCAGGGTGAGTGTGAGTCCTTAGTCCAAAATTTCCTGATCTGGTCAAGTAGAGTTGCTTTGTAATATATCTGTAGATCTGGTACGCCTAATCTTGTGTATGACTTTGGTGTACAGAGCAATGTGGACCTAAAACAAGGTTTACAGGCTGCCCATATGAAAGTGGTGATAATTGTTTGCAATCTTCTGATGTCTGTCTTTAGTAATGGTAGAGGCAGAGTCCTGAAGAAGTACAACACATGTGGGAATAGGAACATCTTGGACAGAGCTACGCGTCTTGCCCAGAAGGTCCCGGATGATGAGAGGGTTTTGGTTATTGCATGTAATTTCTGCTCTAAGGCGGTAAGGTTAGTTCTGAGGAGGGTGTTAGATACCAACTGAATGCCCAGATAGGTTAGCGATGAGTTGAGGGCCCAGGAGAATGGTGCTGAGGCTGTAATAGTTAGTTTCATTTGTAGGGCGAGAGATATGCCTAACATAGCGGATTTTGAGTGATTTAACTTATATAGAAATATTTGACTGAACTGGTGTAGTAAATTGTTTAAATGTGGGAGTGAGTTGATTTTATGATTATATCATCGGCGTAGAGGCCAATTTTATGGGAGGACTGCCCTACTGTTATACCAGTTATGCCCGTATGGGATCTGATGGCTTGTGCCAGTGGTTCAATCGCCAGTGCAAACACCAACGGGGACAGGGGGCACCCGAGGTGAGTACTCTTGCACTGGGGGATGTATAGAGTCCTAATATGGCTTGGAGGAGCGTTCCTTGGATACCAAACTTTCGCAAGACCTCTTTGAGATACAGCCAGTTCACTCTGTTGAACGCCTTCTCTGCATCCAGTGAGATAAGCGGAGAAGGCGCTTGACTCTGTTCCGCCCAGTGAATCAGGTCCAGGAACCATCTGGTGCTGTCTGAGGCTTGGCAGGAGGGTATAAATCCCACCTGATCTGGATGTATGAGGGTCGGTATGTGGGTAGCTAGATGGTTTGCCAGTAGTTTTGTGTACAGTTTGAGGTCTGTGTTAAGTAACGAGATTGGGCGGTAGTTAGCTGGGTCATGAGTGGGTTTACCTGCTCAGTGTATTGTGGTTATTATAGCCTCTAAATTTTCTGGGGGGATTTCACCTTTAGATAAAAACTCATTAAACAGCTGCTTTGGGTATGGTGTTAGCTGATCTGCAAACAGTTTGTAATATTCGTTAACAAAGCCATCCGGGCCTGGGGCTTTGTGTGAGGGGAGGCTTCTGATGGCCATAAGGATCTCCTGGGTTGAGAATGGAGCTGAAAGTGCTTCTAGCTGTGGGGGGGGGGGGCTATTTCTTTTGAGTTGATTAGTTTGTTTCCCTGTTTGTCTAAAATAAAAGGGATCTTAGATTGGGCCTCTCTACCTTTGTACTGTTGGGCTAAAAATGTCCTCGCATTATTTCCCTGAGAGTACCTGTAAGGCGTAGACGTCTCAGGTAGTAGTCGTAATTTTCCCGAACATATGTACTAAGATTATTTCTTAGCTTACTGAGTTCGTTGGAGAGTGATTGGGTGGGAGTTTGCTTATTTGCCGTTTCTAATGTTTTAATTTGTGTAAGTAGAGAATCAATGTGTTGTGTCCGTTTTTTCTTCTCCTGGGCCCCAAATTTCAATAGTATTCCCCTCAACACTGATTTGTGAGCGTTCCATAGCGTTGCATATTTACAAACAGTATTAGCATTAGTGGTAAAGAAGCTAGAGATCTCGGACCGGATCTGTTCCCTCATCTCCTTGGTCAATAGTAAGGATGGGTTTAGACGCCATCTAGTGGATCTGGGTGTCCTAGCGGATAATGCTAGTGTGATGGATATTGGTGCGTTTTCGGACCATTTTATAATTCCTATTTCAGATCTAGTGACTTTCTGGAGTAGGACCTTGGAGGTCAGGAACAGGTCAATCCTTGAATAGGATTTTTGAGTATGGAAATAAAAGGAATAGTCCCCCTCAGCACCATGTTGACATCTCCAGGGGTCGTACCAATCCTCCAGTGAGGTAAAAGAGGCCAGAGCTGTAGACCTCTTCCATCTCGCGTTGGAGGTGTCAAGTTGGGGGTCTATGATTTCATTGAAATCATCACAAATAATGGTTTGGTCTTTGGGATAGAACTGTAGTTTTTGGAGTATTTTATTGTAAAAATGTTTTTGGTGTGTGTTTGGGGAATAGATATTTACTATAGTCAGGGGATGGTTGTTGAAGGTGGCTGAGAGGATCAGGTATCTACCTGCGGGGTCTGCATCAATGCTGTGTAGGGAAAAGGCTACTGTAGTTCTAACTGCTATGAGGACACCTCTGATTTTTTTATCTGCTCTTGCTTGGAAACAGTGTGGGAAGGATTTGTGTGAGCAAAGGGGGGGTTTGTGGTCTGAGAAGTGTGTCTGCTGGACACATAGGATGTCAAGTTTTTGAGCGATACCTTCTCTCCACAGTAGGGATCTTTTGAAGGGACTGATTAGGCCTTTAGCATTTAGTGAGAGTACAGTTATTGCCATTTTTTGACCTCTGGTGAGCTGAGTTGGTGCAGAGAAGGACCGTTCCCTGGGGAGAATAGGTGTTAAGGAGACAGAGAGGTGTGGGTGTGCAGGTCGGGAGACCCCCAAGGTATAGGCATCTCATCCTGCGCAGCCACCATCGGCGTGGTCTGTCAATGTTCAAGCTATGTATGAGGGTAGTTGTACCCAACGTTTGATGCTTCAGAAAGATGTAAGGATTGTTGGATAAAACACATGTATAGAAAAAAAAGAAAAACAAGTAACCAAAGACAAAAATATAGCAAACTCTTAGGTTAACACTAGCAATGTTGTAAAACAAAATTAACTTGGAGTGTGCTTGGCACACTAACTTGGTGGAGTGGACAGGGGGTCGAAAGGCCTCCCGTTCCTCCACTGCTGAGTAAGGGAGTTTAAAGTCCAGCCTTAAGTATGCATCACTTTCAAGGGTGAATGCAATATGTGGGCACCCGAGACTTAAGTGCATATTCATGAGTCCCAAGTGTTCGCAATCCTGGCTGATGGTTTTTACGTTAGGGGTCACTGGTGGGGTTCGTGACAGCAGGCCCCAGTTGTGGAGCAATTTAACTCCTTCTTTGGGGGTCAGGATGGTCATATGATGGTTAAGGTATGTCACCAATAATTTCACTGGGAATCCCATTTATAGGGAATTTTGCGTTCGATCAGGACCGTAGTGATTGGAGCGAAGGATTTCCTAGCTTGTGCTGTGGCTGCTGAAATGTCATTATAAAGTATTATTTTCTTAAAAGGTTCCGGTAAGGAAGGTAGGGCTCTTGCAGCTCTCATTAAGTCTTCCTTAACGTGGAAAAAGTGCAGCCTTGCTAGAATGTCTCTAGGGACATTTAGAGGTAAATGCTGGGGTTTATGGATCCTATGTGCTCTGTCAATCAATAGATCTCTAGAGTGTATCTCAGGAATTAACTTGCGGAACAGCTGTTGCAAGTAGGGAAATATTCCAGGGGCATCCAGAGATTCTGGGACCCCCCGTATTTTAATATTATTCCTTCGAGCACGGTCTTCTTGTTCATCCTGTATGTCAGCCATAGTATTGTGTGCCTTTGTAGATTCAGACAGGTGTTGTTCAATGTGCTCTATGCGCTCTTCTGTTACACTGACCCTGTCTTGTAGCTGGTTTATGGAGATCCTAAGCTCCCTGTGTAGGTCAGCCTAAAGGGAGAGAAGCATGGCCTTCATCGAGTGCTCTGAGGCTGGGCCATCAGTAGTGGGATAGGCTGCTAGCGTTTGTGTGGGGGCGGTGTCTGATGTGGGACTACAGGCCCCAGTGCCATGGTTCCCGCTTAATCGGCAGTTGCTTGTCCAGGGAATGTGTGAGGGTGTCTGCCAGCCTCTTACCTCTGGTAGCAGTGGTGTGGTGAGCTCCATAAGCTCTGTGCTGGCTGCACTGTGTCCCCACTCTCCCGGTCAGCGCCATCTTGAGTCCCCTGCTGTGCTGGCTTCATGTAAAAACCTAGCAGGCGTCTGGTCCCCTGTGCCTGGGATTTCTTGCGAGTCATGCTCCGGAGGGTTCCCGCTAGTCGTGCCTCCGTTTTGGAGGCTGTGTCACCTGTGTGGGTGGCTGGAACTGCTTGATTCTGCCGTGGAGGAACGGAGCTGAAAGCTCAAGCGGCCATCTTCAGCAACGGCTAGGTCGCACCCTCCTCTCATTAAGTTTTTATTATGTTTTTGCACATTACAAAAATACATAAGTTGCATTTCTCATTATGAAATGAATACATACAGTATCTCACAAAAGTAAGTACACCCCTCACATTTTTGTAAATGTTTTATTCTACCTTTCATGTGACAACACTGAAGAAATGACACTTTGCTACAATGTAAAGTACTGAGTGTACAGCTTGTATAACAGTGTAAATTTGCTGTCCTCTCAAAATAACTCAACACAAAGCCATTATTGTCAACACATAACACATTGCAGTTAACAAATAATCTTTTGAGAGATGGCAGCTTTGAGATAGGTCTGAGTGTTATACTTCACCACTGGTGCCCAGCAGCCTTCAGTTCTCCATAAGCGCTGATTGTGTATACGTATACAAAGCCATTATTGTCTAAACTGCTGGCAACAAAAGTGAAAATGTCCAAATTGGGCCAATTAGCAATTTTCCCTCCCCAGTTTCACGTGACTCATTGGTGTTTCAAGGTCTCAGGTGTGAATGGGGGTAGGCGGGTTAAATTTGGTGTTATCGCTCTCACTCTCTCATACTGGTCACTGGAAGTTCAAAATGGCACCTCATGGCAAAGAAATCTCTGAGGATCTGAAAAAAAGAATTGTTGCTCTACATAAAGATGGCCTAGGCCCTAGGCTATAAGAAGATTGCCAAGACCCTGAAACTGAGCTGCAGCACGGTGGCCAAGATCATACAGCGGTTAAACAGGACAGGTTCCACTCAGAACAGGCCTCACCATGGCCGACCAAAGAAGTTAAGTGCACATGCCCAGCGCCATATACAGAGGTTGTCTTTGGGAAATAGACGTATGAGTGCTGCCATAATTGCTGCAGAGGTTAAAGGGGTGGGGGGTCAGCCTGTCAGTGTTCAGGCCATACACCGCACACTGCATCAAATTGGTCTGCATGGCTGTCATCCCAGAAGGAAGCCTCTTCTAAAAATGATGCACAAGAAAGCCTGCAAACAATTTGCTGAAGACAAGCAGACTAAGGACATGGATTACTGGAACCATGCCCTGTGGTCTGATGAGACCAAGATAAACTTATTTGGTTCAGATGGTGTCAAGCGTGTGTGGCGGCAACCAGGTGAGGAGTACAAAGACAAGGGTGTCTTGCCTACAGTCAAGCATGGTGGTGGGAGTGTCATGGTCTGGGGATGCATGAGTGCTGCCGGCACTGGGGTGCTACAGTTCATTGAGGGATCCATGAATACCAACATGTACTGTGACATACTGAAGCAGAGCAACCCCTCCCTTCGGAGACTGGGCTGCAGGGCAGTATTCCAAGATAACGACCCCAAACACACCTCCAAGATGACCACTGCCTTGCTAAAGAAGCTGAGGGTAAAGGTGATGGACTGGCCAAGCATGTCTCCAGACCTAATCCCTATTGAGCATCTGTGGGGCATCCTCAAATGGAAGGTGGAGGAGCGCAAGGTCTCTAACATCCACCAGCTCCGTGATGTCGTCATGGAGGAATGGAAGAGGACTCCAGTGGCAACCTGTGAAGCTCTGGTGAACTCCATGCCCAAGAGGGTTAAGGCAGTGCTGGAAAATAATGGTGGCCATACAACATATTGACACTTTGGGCCCAATTTGGACATTTTCACTTAGGGGTGTACTCACTTTTGTTGACAGCGGTTTAGACATTAATGGCTGTGTATTAAGTTATTTTGAGGGGACAGCAAATTTACACTGTTATACAAGCTGTACACTCACTACTTTACATTGTAGCAAAGTGTCATTTCTTCAGTGTTGTCACATGAAAAGATAGAAGAAAATATTTACACAAATGTGAGGGGTGTACTTACTTTTGTGAGATACTGTGAAATGCACTTTTTATCCTTAAAGCCTCTTTCACTGTCTGCCTGTCAGTTTTTCAGGTGGACCCGATCGGACGTTCCATGAAGTGACAGATGTCAGCGGTGACATGTCCGTTGACATCCGATCTGCTCCGAACCGCTAAATCCAGATGGATGGAAATCCTATGTTCCATCTGTCTGGCAGATCGGATGAAAACGGACTGGCTGTCTGTTTTCATCCAATCTTCCCATAGAGGAGAGCGGGGCTCTGACAGGTTCGTCTCTGCACAGCAAGCAGGGACGGATCTGTCATCCACCGGTTCAGCCGGGATCAACGGTTTGATCTCCCGCTGAGCTAGCGGAGTCCGTGAAAATGGACATAGCGTGTGAAGGAGCCCTCAAAAAGTGTTTCCCAGTGATAAACCTTTCATCCAATTTCTAAACGACTACATCTGTAAATTTAGAAAACCAGAAGAAAGGAGTGTCAGTAGAGCTGCACGATTCCGGCCAAAGTGAGAATCACAATTTTTTTTTTGGTTAGAATAAAGATTATGATTCTCGTAACAGCATCTTTTACATTATAGAAAAAAATTGGGCTAACTTTACTTTATAGCTTTTGTATTAATTAATCAAAGTGTCTGCAGCCAGAATATCAGAGCTCGCTGCCGGATCCAAGAGCTCCCGCGCGGGAGTGACGTCTCGCGGCTCCGACGCTGTGAGTGGCCGCGAGATGTCACCTGGAAGAAAGAAGATAAACATCATGTCAGCATCGAGGGCCTCGTTCTAACGTTAGTATTTCATAATGTGTTAGCAAGCAAGGCATACTAGCACATTACATTATGCTATTGTCTTGCAGGGTTTATTTATTTTTTTTGCAGGTTTACTACCGCCTTAAAATCGCGAGGGGGGAAGAATCGCAATCTGATTCTTTAACGATTAATCGTGCAGCTCTAAAGAGCAGTAGTTAAAAAAAAAGCACTTATGTGTGTAACCACTTCAGCCCCGGAAGGATTTACCTCCCCCCCTTCCTGACCAGAGCACTTTTTGTGATTTGGCACTGCGTTGCTTTAACTGACAATTGCGCGGTCGTGCGACGTTGTACCCAAACAAAATTTACGTCCTTTTTTTCCCACAAATAGAGCTTTCTTTTGGTGGTATTTGATCCCCTCTGCGGTTTTTATTTTTTGTGTTATAAACAATTTTGCAAAAAAAAAAAAAATACTTTTGACTTTTTGCTGTAATAAATATCCAAAAAAAAAAAATGTATTCATCAGTTTATGCCAAAATGTATTCTTCTACATATTTTTGGTAAATAAAAATCACAAAAAAGCGTTTATTGATGGCTTTGCACAAAAGTTATTGATAATTGATTTATAGTGTTTTTATTTATTTTTTACCGCAATGACGGCAATCTGCAATTTTTTTTCAGGACTGCGATATTGCGGCGGACAGATCAGACATTTTGACACTTTTTTGGGACCACTGATATGTATACAGAGCTAAAAATAGCCACTGATTACAGTATAAATGTCACCGGCAGGGAAGCGGGTTAAACACTAGGGGGCGATCAAAGGGTTAACTGTGTTCCCTAGGCCGTGTTCTAACTGTGTGGGGGCTGGGCTGCCAGGGGCATGACAAATCTAACTGATCCCGAGTACAGGGATCAGTAGATCAGTGTCATGCCGCCTGACAGAATGGGTTTACATTGGTGGTTCCCTGCTCTTCCTCTGTAGTAGGCGATCGTGGGTTGCTGGAAGACATCGAGTCCTGCCCGACCCGTGGCCACACTCACGCAGTGGGCATGAGAGCACGCTGACTGTGTCACGCTCCCGCCCACTAGCTGCGGCTGTGCAAATCATCATTTATATACGGCAATTTGCGATATGCTGCCACTCTGCAGCAGTGGATGTATGCGAGACGGTCAGCAAACGGTTAACCAATAACTTTTCTGTATAATTCTCCTTTAAGGGGGGTGTGTGCTATAACTACATACTTTTTTTAGTTGGTGTCCCTCATTCCCACCTCACAAAATTTGGAGGTGTGATAAAAGGGCGTTACTTAACAAAGAGAACCCCTCGCATTTCATGCTGTCAGCAATAAAGAAAAAACACAAGAGAGGGGTGCACCGACCTAGTGCAATACCATAAGACCGTTTATGAAAAGCAATAGAATAAAATAGGGGGCGTGGCTTGCGGCTCTGGGCGACAGACATGTTCCAAAAGAGCTCCAGGACACCGGGACACCATACCGAGCGAAATAGGAGGAGAAGGCTAAGGTGAGACCCAGACATCCCACTAAAAAGTCACCTACAACTTCACCTTCACTTTGAGACCTCTCACGAAGCGATCGGTCTCAGGATCGCAGAGCGGTGAAGAGCGGAGCCGCAATACTGTAGTAGCAGGGCCTCTCGCCACTAGGCCTCAGGGACATGCAGGCATCCTAGCCAGATTAAATACGCAGTCACCGGCTACAACAGGCACAAGGGCAGCTCTAACATGCCGCTCGGCGACGTATCGAGTGGAACCCACGGCCGTCGTAGCAACAGAGAAGTGGCCAGACTTTACTAGAGGCCACGGCTTCTCAAAGGCCTACTTCGGCCTAATGCCAGTCACCCCTCTACACATCTATTATAGCATCAGGACGCATTACAACTACTAAGGGGCAACTCATATCACAGGCATTCCACGGCTACCCCTCTGGAAGGTTTTATAAACTAAGAAGTGGGACATAATAAGTACTTTTAAATCCAAGACAGCTCTCAAGTGGCGGCCATATTGCTACACCCAGTTTCTATATAAGCCAGTACTAAAACGACAGCCATCTTGGGACTCCCACTTGCCGCTCCATATAATAATAGCTGAAAACAATCACTCCATCCAAACCTGAAGCATAAACATTCACTAGTTTTTCACTGTAAAATACCAATAAGATGGTAGCCTGTTAAAATAAAGCTATTGGACACCTCGTAGCCGTTACTTTTAATCCGGGAAAGACATTTAAGATGGGCAAACCCCAAAAAGCAAACTCACAAACAGGCTCGCAAACAAGATACCAACGCTCTCTGACAGGCTCCTCCTGCTCAGACATTGCAGATATCTTTAAAAACCAAACACAAAAAAGCAGGAACATGGCAGGTTCCAAAAATCCACCACATGATTACACAGATGAGGAGGACTTTGATGATGAATCCCTAGCCACTTCTGACAGACCAACTAGATCTACTACGAATCAGGACCATCCCTTGACTGTTGGGGATATGACAGAAATAGCGGCAGATTTTAAGAAGTCCTTTTCGTCTGTATTTACAGACCTTAAAGTGGACATCCTTGTTCTAACAGAACAAATAACAACCAATGAAAAATCAGGGAAACAAGAGACAAAGCCATAAAAAGACTGGACCAAGTAACATCAGCACATTCCCTACACCTTATCAACCTACACAGACAAGTGGAGGATTTAGATAACAGGGGGAGGAGGAAAAATATAAGAATAAGAGGCATCCCCGAAGCTATCAACTCAGATGAAACAAAACCAGTTCTCACCTCCATTTTCAACAATGTGCTAGAAAGACCAATAGACTCTACAATTAAATTTGAAAGAGCTCATAGAGCCCTAAGACCCAAAGGTCCAGATTCAGCTCCCCCAAGAGACATCATCTGTTGCCTCAACAACTTCCCACTGAAAGAAAAGATTCTGATGAAAGCAAGACAAAACGACCAAATTCTCTTCAATGGCGCAGCAATTCAACTCTTTCAAGATATATCACCTATTACCTTAAAAAACAGAAGGGCTGTAAAACCACTCCTAGAAATCTTGAAGGGAAAAAAAAATACCATACAAATGGAAGTTTCCCTTCGCAGTTCAAATCACCGTGGATGGAAGACAAGTACTCCTACGTACACTAGACGATATCCCGGTATTTTGAGAAGCAATTCAAACAGAAGAAATTGACCTACCGGAATGGTACCAAGAGTTTAGTATACCCCCACAAATCCTTCTGACAGGAACCCCTTCAGAGAGCTCGCCTCACAAATCTCCTTATCCCAAAGGAAAAAAACAAAAATATACAGAAGGCCCACATGTGAGCACACCTGACTCCAAAACTCCAAGAGTCAGAGACAACAGACAACAGAATTCACTATTCTCAATGTTTGTATACATTGCTTCAACAAAGAACAGCTTCAAACTCTTTATCGCTCGGGACTTGTATTAAAGCACGACGAGATCACATAAACGGACACACACAATGATTGGAGAACAGTGACATTTCACAAATTCAAGCTAACTGGGTGATAACATTGAGCTAATAGCACCACTAACTATGGTAAGCAAAAAATGCATTCAGCTCTACCACGAAGCCCCTTTCCATTATGCAACTATAGGTTGTAAGTGATCTCAAACAATACACATTAAATCACACTAACTGTCTACAAATCTATCACTCCCAAAGAGAGTCATCATACACCATCCCCAACCCATGTGGTTCTCCCTCCTCCCTTTGCTATTAACTATTTCAAACAAAATTAATGTTGGCATGGACATGTGGAGATGAGGGGATAAAAGGAAAAGAAAAACTCCTCTTCGGGTACAAATATTATATGTTAGTTCATGGTTATTTCAATGTGTTGGCCAACAATGACTGTAATTGAGGGGGGAGTCAGGAAAGGAAGGGGGGTTTTTTCTCCTTCCAGGTTCCTCCTCCCATAATGGGAGCGTCTTATCCACATAAAACCTCTTATTTACAAATCGTACATGCCAATCCAGCATAAGTACTACAATAGTACTCATATGCCATTAACTTGGCTACTTAGGGAATTACCCTAAGGTAGGCTAATAGAGAAGAGGTCGTGAGAAGAGACGCCCCCTTGGCCTATATTATATTATACTGTATTGCATGATACAAGTTCTAAATTAAGGTTCAGACTGTTTCTGGTTGATAATGACCGAATTTTTGGTTGAAATTGTTTGCGGAGTTGAATGTGTTAAACTTTTCTTCCCGCTAAGATCAGTTAACTACTGTATACATATCTAAAACAAGGTATCTTAACCCAAACACCAGCCCATCAGAACTTTTAAACCCAAACTTTTATACAGGCTATGAGGTGTCCTTCCTCATGAAGCATAACCTTCTAGCCCCCTCAAAAACAAAAATAAAAATTTAAAGTGGTAATATATATCCTTTATTCAACAAATTAATAAATCCACTCCACTGAGAGTCCACTTCCACTACCCCCAAAGTAAAAATAAATAAATCACTTTAATAACACCTTTTCATACTTACCAGTTTCTAACTCCTCAACACTTCACTGAGGTTGCTCGCCATGGTGACAAACAGAGAAACCAGTTCCCCCTCTTTCTTATCCCTTTATACTACTTTCCTCAACCTATTCCCATTTTACTTCTACTACCCCACATACCCTAACCTAACAATCAAGATTAAAACATGGCATACTCTAACCTGGGGAAAAACCCCACGATTATCTCACATAATGTAAATGGTCTCAGAACACCCGAAAAAAGACACAAAATCTTAAGAGAGCTCAAAAAGATTCATCCTCAAATTATATTTTTACAAGAAACCCACTTCAAAGGGACAGCAATACCTAATATGACCAAAAACTTCTTTACTAAAGCCTATCATGCCACCAACACTAATGCCAAAACAAAGGGAGTATCAATACTCCTTAGTAAAGACTCGACATTTCAGCCAGAACAAACACTGATTGACCCTAAGGGCAGATTTATATTCTTAAAAGGCTCAATGTCAGGCTCTCCAACAACACTGGTGAACGTTTACTTCCCAAATAAAGCTCACTCCTCCTTTTGCCAAAAAGTAATTGATGAATTAAAATGCTTTGCATCTGGACATATAGTACTAGGGGGCGACTTCAATGTTCCATTAAACTTGCTTCAAGACGCATCATCAGGTAAAACAAGCATAGCATATTGTATCCTTAAAAGAATTAAAACTCTACTGCAATCCCTGACTTTGACAGATACATGGAGGTTATTAAACCCTAGCGAAAAAGATTTCACCTTTTTTTCCAACCCACATAAGAGAGATGCCAGAATAGATTATCTTTTCATCTCGCAAAGAGATATTCCATTGTTACATAAGGCGAAAATAGGAAATATTTCACTTTCAGATCATGCACCGATCTCAATTCATCTAAATACAGAGAAGCAAAAGCCCAAAATATTTAACTGGAGACTAAATCCATCACTCCTGACAGACCCAGAAATTATATCACACATTAAAACAAATATTTCTAATTATTTCCAAACTAACACCAGCCAACACGCTTCACCCCTAACAACATGGGAGGCACATAAGTGTGTAATAAGGGGAGAATTGATTAAATGGGGAAAAAAAAAGAAAAAGAGAATTACATCTCCAAACTCATTACAAAAATTAACCAACTAGAAAGAACACATAAACAATCACAATCTTTAGAAGCAGAACAAGATCTGGTTAACACCAGAAAGGAACTCCAGGACTTTCTTGATAAAGGAACAAAAAGAGCTCTCTTTCTCAAAAAAATGATTTACTATGAATATGTAGACCAAAACAGTAAACAACTAGCCAGAGCCCTTACAGATATTAATTCAGAGAAACCATTCACAGCATACAAGACCCAAAAGGCACAGAGATCTTTGACACAACAAAAATTGCAAAAATCTTTCAAAATTATTATTCGGAACTATACAATATCCCTCCACAAAATAAAACTATAAAAACCAAAGACATGAGAGCTACAATCATTAAAGAATTCTTACAACAAAGTAAGTTACCCAAACTTTCAGAGGACGAAATTGAGTACTGTCCATGATACTTTTTTTATTTGCACTAACATAAAATTTTCAGGACAAGCTTTCGGGGTATCTCCCCTTCTTCAAGGTCCAAGCAGTACTGAATAAAAACAGTTTTAGCCAAATGTTAAACAAAAGGAAAAAAAAAAAAAAACTCTAAGGGAAAGGAAAAACAAAGAAATACAAATCAATGTATAAGGCCATGGTAATGAAACTAGCTGTAGAGATAGTGAGATAAGACAGGCAGAGTGATGGACTGGGGAGGGGAGGGGAGAGGGGGTCGTAAAACTTACAAATAATGAGTGAGAAAACCTATATCCAAGTTTAAGCCATTATTTTTTGTGTCAAAAAGAAGAATCATTCTTAGTTCAAACGTTTTCCTTTCTAGACACCACAGTATACATCAGGGGTGATAAGCTTCACACTTCGATATACAGAAAACCGACTGACCGATGCAGCTATCTCCATAGTTACAGTTTTCACCACCAACACACTAAACGGGCCATCATACACAGCCAGGCCATCGGATACCACCGAATATGTTCAGACCCAGAGGACAGAGATAAACATCTCAGAACACTGGCAGACTCCTTCCATAAGAAAGGATACAAGGACAAAACCATAAACAGCAGCATAAACACAGCCTTGAAAACCTGAAGAGAAAATCTCCTCCAATACAAAGAGAAAAAAACAAATAACCGTGTCCCTCTAGTCACTACATACAACCCAGCACTAGAAGGGATAAAAAAGATAATCAAAGATTTACAACTCATTATAACAGAAGGTGAAAGGAATACTCCAACAACCCCCAATGTTGGCTTTCAGGCAACCACCCAATCTCAGACAAAAACTAATCAACAGGAAACTTCACTCTGATGATGAAGTCACAAAAAATGGAAGCAAACCCTGCAAAAAAAAAAAAAACTTGCAAACTGTGCAACCAGATCAATCTATCCAAAGGTGTCACACACACAAATGGGACCTTCAACATCATGGAATCATACAGCTGTACCTCTAGTAATGTGGTATAGCTCATTCAATGCAATAGGTGCAACAAAGGATTTTATGTTGGGGAAACAGGACAGAAATTGCAAACAAGGATGAATTTACACAGACATTCCATCAAGGAACATAAAGAAGATGATTTCTACACACCAGTGGGACATCATTTTTCACAGCCGGACCACACTATTGAAAACCTCAATATTTTAGTTCTTAAAGGGAATTTCAGAACTACGCAGGAAAGGAAAACGTTTGAACTAAGAATGATTCTTCTTTTTGACACAAAAATAATGGCTTAAACTTGGATATAGGTTTTCTCACTCATTATTCATAAGTTTTACGACCCCCTCTCCCCTCCCCTCCCCAGTCCATCACTCTGCCTGTCTTATCTCACTATCTCTGCAGCTAGTTTCATTACCATGGCCTTATACATTAATTTGTATTTCTTTGTTTTTCCTTTCCCTTAGAGGTTTTTTTTTTTTTTTCCTTTTGTTTAACATTTGGCTAAAACTGTTTTTATTCAGTACTGCTTGGACCTTGAAGAAGGGGAGATACCCCGAAAGCTTGTCCTGAAAAATTTTATGTTATTGCAAATAAAAAAAGTATCACGGACAGTACTCAATTTTTTCTGGCACTATTGCACTAATACGGCTACAATCACCTCAAGCAGAGGACGAAATAAAAGATTTATAGAAGGATATCATGACAGAAGAGATTAAAGAAGCCATTTCTTGAGGCGATTGTAGCCGTATTAGTGCAATAGTGCCAGAGAAAATTGAGTACTGTCCGTGATACTTTTTTTATTTGCACTAACATAAAATTTTTCAGGACAAGCTTTCGGGGTGTCTCCCCTTCTTCTTTGTCCTGAAAAATGTTATGTTAGTGCAAATAAAAAAAGTATCACGGACAGTACTCAATTTTCTCTGGAAGCCATTACAAAACTCAAAACAGGCAAAAGCCCAGGCCCAGGTGGCCTTACATCACAATACTACAAAACCTTTGACTCTATACTGGCCAACCCACTTTCAGAAGCCCTTAACTATCTAAACAAGAAAAACACACCGTCTCAAGATTTCCTCTCTGCACAAATCACTGTCATTCCAAAACCACTTAAAGATCACAAGAATTGTGCGAACTACAGACCAAAATCCCTACTGAATCTTGATCTCAAACTGCTCACAAAGACATTAGCTAACAGAATAAGACCCTTGCTGCATAAACTGATTGGCCCTGAACAAGTGGGATTTATGCCAGGCTGTGAAGCAAAAGACAACATAATTAAAGCTCTTAACCTAATACACAGGATACATAGTGAAAATATCGAAGGCCTTCTCCTGTCAACAGATGCGCAGAAGGCCATTCGACAGGGTGGCTTGGGACTACATATTTGCCACGTGTGAGCACATAGGTTTGGGCAAGAAAATGATGTCATGGCTACACTCCATATATAATAACCCCAAGGCAAAAGTTAAAATCAATAATCACCTATCCGACCCCATACAAATTAACAACGGGATGAGACAAGGGTGCCCTCTTTCCCCCCTATTGTTTATACTAACTCTAGAACCCCTCATAAGAACCATCAATGATAATATAAATATCCATGGGTTCAAATTGAACCAAAGAGAGTATAAACTTGCAGCATACGCAGATGACCTATTATTTTTCATAACCCAACCACACATCTCTATACCCAATTTAAACGGAATCTTACGACAGTTCAAATACATTTCAAATTTCAAAATAAATAATAGCAAATAAAGATATGGAATCCCTCACCAAATGCAATTGTCCATATAAATGGGAAACAAACTCCCTTAAATACTTAGGGATCAAATTGATGAAAAATCTCAGACACATACCTCCACAACTTCATCCCTTTACTCAGAAAAATTAAAAGTGACCTCAAGAACTGGAACACCAAACAATTCTCGTGGTTCAGAAGAGCCGATACCTATTCCATGCCCTCCCCATTGAAATCCCTAATGACTTTTTCAGAACACTCACCACTGCTAAAATAAAATTCTTATGGGCACAAAAAATCCTAGAATTCAATTAAAATTGCTTACACTCCCTAAAGACAAAGGTGGATTTGGATTACCAGACTTCAAGAAATGCTATTATGCAACACACATCACCAGATTGATCGATTGGCACTGCCACTCTGAAACTAAAGACTGGGTTAGACTTGAAGAAATAAACCCAAAAATTCTAACAAGATTTCTACCTTGGATGGCCTCCAAATTCTTCCCCCAGTACATAAAATCCCACCCTTTGATTAGCACTACCCTAAAAATCTTTCAAAAAATTACAGCCCAACACAAAATTTCCTCTACCACAAGCCCTCTATAGCAGGCAACCCCAAATTTCCTCCTGGCTCTGAAAAAGTCAACTATCTCAGAACAGAAAGAGACACTCCATTACTAGCAATGGACTGTATGCAAAACAACAAGATTCTAACCTTTCAACAACTCAAAAGAAAAATAACCAATAAATCCCTAAATTTTTGGACATATATCCAGGTTTATGACTTTGTCCAGAATAACAAGAAAAAAGATCTTATGGCGAGACCTCTTACAAATTTTGAAAAGATCCGCCATGATCAAAAACCTGTGAAAGGTGCCACTTCATTGACATATAAATGGCTCTCACAACCCAGCACTGATTTCAAAGACAGATATAAAGATATCTGGGAAAATTAACTGAAAATCTCTATTTCAGAAGCACAGTGGTAAAAGGCTTGTGTTTTTACCCACAAATGTTCAATAAGCACTCGAATGCAGGAAACAGCCTACAAAATTCGCAACCATTGGTACATAACACCAGTGAAAATAAAGAGATGGGCTCCTGCAGAATCAGATATCTGCTGGAGATGTCATAAAGAAGTAGGCACCTTCTTGCACATTTGGCATGAGATCCAAAAATACTGGAAGGAGGTCATTAGCTTGATAGGGACAATTACAGAAACAAAACACATTTTGACGCTGCCCTATGCCTACTGCACATTAACAACTTTTCGTACAGAACTTACAAAAGATCCTTAAAGTGGTAGTAAACCCTCCTATCCTTTTCAGCCAAGGAAACTGCCACCTTGGCCTCTTTTTAATCTACAACTGCCATGATGCTGCACATGTGATCGGCTATGACACCGGCCATTGGATGGTTTCACAGTTTGGTTTAGAGCACAACCAATGGGAGTGTTACATTTCCGGCATATGCCGGAAATGTAACTGGTTTCTAAACTGTTAAATGGATGGGTTTACTACCGCTTTAATAAGACATATGCTCAATGCTGCAAAAACACTAATGCCACTCTACTGGTGGTCATCATCCACATCCACCATTAAAGTAAATATTTATGGGTGTCCCGCGATGGCCAGGGGGACCCCCTCAAAATTGTAATTTCTTGTGCCACGTCCCAAAATTTTAGGCAATGAGAAATTGAAATAGCAAAAGAATGGACTTTATCAGCACATACACAGGTATAAAATAAAAACAAATTTATTAGATAATTATGATTATAAAATTGTCATTAAGCACCACATGTATGCATATGGTGCTTTTACACAAATCATACCAATAATCCTAGATTACCACCAAAACATTGCAACCATAGCCGTATACGTTACAATCCTCATGGGGCATAATCATATATACATGCATAATTGTACACAATATAGCATCACTTTATGGTGGTTCGCCCAAGGAGGATATTTTCACTTGGTTGTTCTGGTGTGGATTAGTTGTTTTGTTGGTTTTAGCTCGACATGTTTCGCAACTATATTGCATATGCCGATACCAACGTTACAAAACCACCATTAGATCCTAATAACCATACTAAACACATTTTCGTGGTATACGTATGTACACCACGAATTACTGTTAAAATATTAGTATTAATAGATTATTTAAACAAAAATAAAATATGGACACATACACGACTATTTCAGGTAAGAAAACGATAAAGTTAAAGAGTAA
>BLSH010173347.1:311558-322877 GCA_018402905.1 Glandirana rugosa
GCTTCCCGAACCCGGACTTTTTTTGAAAAGTCCGGGTCCGGGTCCGGGTCCCGGACACCCCAAAGTTCGGTACGGACCCGAACTTTACAGTCCGGGTTCGCTCAACTCTAATTCTCAGTTCTCTGTGCAGATCGGTCTGTAGGGATAGGAGCATAGTCTTGATAGTGTGCTCTGAAGCAGGACCGTCAGTTGTGGGATAGGCCGCTAATGTGTTAGTGGAAGCAGAGTCAGCTGTGGGACTACAGGTCCCAGCGCCATGTTGCCTTTTGATCGGCGGCTGTTTGTCCGGTGATTGTGCTAGCGTATCGGCCAGCCGCTTACCACTCTCTCCCAGAGGGGAGCACGGGTCTGTTAGCTGGGGCGCGGGGAGCTCCATGGGCTCGGTGTTGGGAATTCCTGCTACTGTCGGCTCCAGCGGCGGCACTGCGTCTCCTTGTCCCCGTCCGGTGCCATCTTGGTTTCCCTGGCGTTCAGGCCTCATGTAAAAATCGAGCAGCTGTCTAAGTTCCCTGTGCGGAGCTTTTCCTTTGGGTCATGCTCTGTGGGTCGTCTGCAGTAGTTCCTCCCGCTATGGAGGCTGTGTCGCTGATGTGGGCGGCTGGAGCTGCTGGGATGTCGAGTGGAGGAGCGGAGCCGAGTGCTCAAGCGGCCATCTTCGGCAGCAGTCAAGCCACGCCCCAATAAATATTATTTTTGTATATTATAAAATTATGAATTGAACATTACAAACATCATTTGAATTTTTGCTACCTTCTCCACTGATTTCACATGCAGTCTTGAAACTGTACAAGCTCATATACATTCACAAACATACACCACCAAAAATGCATAATAACAATGGACTTTCTTATTCATAATAACAAAAGCATTTTCAGATTTAGTAACAGATACCGATTTTTTGCATGCCTAGAAAAGCTATTCACCCACATACCAGCTGTATCGTGGCAGTTTTTCCAGTTGGCTGTCCTATGGTTTAACATGTGTATGCTTTCGGACACTGGGCTTGATTTTCTAAAGGAATAGATGCAGTTTGCAAAATTAAAGTTTAATTAGCTTAGTAAATAAGATGAAGCTGTGTTATAGTGGTACTAAAGTATTTTTTTCAGTTAAAAATAGCAAATATGTTATACTTACCTGCTCTGTGTAGTGGTTTTGCACAGAGCAGCCCAGATCCTCCGCTACTCAGGTCCCTTGCCGGTGCTCCTGGCCCCTCCCTCCTGTGGAGTGCCCCCACAGCAAGCAGCTTGCTATGGGGGCACCCTAGCCGAGCCACAGCACCGGGTGTCCATTCAGACATGAAGCCATGGCCCAGCCCATCCCCCTTTCTCTCCTTATTGGCTGACTGACTTTGACAGCAGAGGGAGCCAATGGCACTGTGCTGCTGTTTCAGTCAATGAGGAGAGGAGTACCGGCAGGCAAGACACTGCTGCAACATCTCTGGATCCAGATGTGGCTCAGGTAAGTATTAGGGGGGCTGAGGGGGACTGCTGCACACAGAAGGTTATTTATCTTAATGCATAGAATGCATTAAGATAAAAAAAACCTTCTGCTTTTACAACCACTTCAACATCTTTACGACCGCCACCGAGAGTCACTGGTCCCCAAAAAGTGTCAAAGGGTCACTTAGTGTCCGCTTTTTCTGTCGCAATATCGCAGTCCTTCTATAACTCACTGATTACCACCATTATTAGTAAAAAAAAAAAAAAAAAATATCCCATAGTTTATAAACGCTATAACTTTTGCGCAAACCAATCAATATAGTTTTATTGGGATTTTTTTAACCAAAAATATGTAGCAGAATTTATATTGGCCTAAATTTATAAAGACATTTGATTTTTTTTTACATTTTTTTAATTGGGTATATTTTATAGCAGAAAGTAAAAAATACTGTTTTTTTTTTTCAAAATTGTCAAACTTTTTTTGTTTAGAGCGCAACAAATAAAAACCGCAGAGGTGGTCAAATACCACCAAAAGAAAGCTATTTTTGTGGGAAATATAGCAAACATTGTCTTTGGATACAGCATTGCACATCTGCGCAATTGTCAGTTAAAGCAGCACAGTGCCGTATCACAAAAATGGCCTGGTCATGAAGTGGGGTAAACCTTCAGGAGCTTGTGTAAGTGGTTAACTTCAAGTTTTTCATTTCCATCACACATAGATGGGTTTATTATGTGAGCAAATACTTTCAAGGTGAGTATTCACTTTGTTAAGCCTCATTCTTTAACAAATCAACCCCACTGTGTAATACCGTATTTTTTGTTTCAGAAGAGTTTCTTATATTTTTTTATGTGCAAAAGGCCCGGTTCACACAGGGGTGACTTGCGATCCAACTTGAGTCGCCTCAAGTCGCTCCAGGTCGCTTGACACAAGAAATCCCATTGAAGTAAATGGGAGCCGTCTTTATGTACACTACTGAAGTTGCTCCGACCTGAAGGCAACTTCAGAAGAGATTCCTGTACTACTTGGAGGCGACTTCTATCTGACTTATGCCCATAGAATTCAATGGAAGTCGCCTCCAAGTCAGATCCCCTTCTAAACAGAAGCGACTTTACAGGAAAAACATACCTAGGCACTCTCCATAACCCCAGGCAGCCCCTCCTTCCTACAGAGCACTTCCTCATCACACAGTTGTCTCTGCATGTGTGTTAATGAGGTGCTCATCAGGCATGTCAGACAGCGGCCAGCCCTCTGGGACAAGAGTGACCCTACATATAAGGACCAAACCAGAAGAGACAATTCGTGGCTTGAGATATGTGCAGTATTTGTGGTATCACTGGTATCACTCCCTTTTTTTTCTCCTTGCACTTCCTCACCAACACTGACCCAGCCAAATTAAGGGGATCCCATCCTCCCCCTTCTGTTGCACTCCCTGTGCTACTGTTTCTTAGCACCACTTGCCCGGCTCAATATTTGGAAGCTTGATGTTAGTTTTGCTTCCCTTCCTTTGTATCTCCTCTTCCTCTGTAGATGTCAGTTTCTCCCCTGCCCCACACACAATGTCATGTGAGATGATGGATCAGGAATCATGAAGACTAGCATGGGCTGGCTGTTTGAGGGAAAGTCTGTTCAGTGAACTGTGACTGGCAAGTGATTTGGTATTCTGGACTGGAAGGTAATATTCTTCATGTCATGGCTGAGCCACTGCTTAAAATTTTAGCAGGGTAATGCACAGTTTCACTGTAAAGCCCAAATAAAATCTCTGTTATGGTTGAATAAGGCCCATTCAAAATGCAGTGTGCCACGACACACACATGATTGTGGACTGAGGCACTTTGTGTTAGACAGCCCATTCAGATAGTATGAGCTGTAAATGCACCTCAATTCACAAAACAATGTGGTTAATTTACTAAAGGCAAATATGCTGTTCGCTTTGCAAGTACATTTTCCCTGAGTAGCAGATCTGCCAACTTCCATCATCCAATCATATGCAAGTAAAATTACTTTTTTTTTTCCTTGCACGTGACTGGGTATTCTTTAAAGAGCGAATTATTAAGCTAAGGGACAATTCTTTCTCAAAATAAAAATGCCCTTGCAATGTGACCAGCCTATTTGTACTTAATAGAAATGGGTTCTGCTGCATTTCATACATTGGGGTGTACTCCAATGCACTGTGATGAACTTAGAATGAATGGCACCACAACTCATTACAGGCTGCATGGTACAGCAAGTAAAATAAGTATTGAACACGTCACCATTTTTCTAGGTGAATATATTTCTAAAGGTGCTATTGACATGAAATTTTCACCTTATGTCCGTAACAACCCATGCAATCCACACATACAAGGAAAACAAAACAAAAATGTTCAAAAATTAAGTTAGGTGTAATAAAATGGAATGATGCAGGGAAAAAATATTGAACACATGAAGAAAGGGAGATGCAGAAAGGCATGGAAATCCAAGACACAAGCTGAAATCAGTATTTAGAAAGCAATCCTGCCCCTTTTCAGTTCAAATCAATATCAGCTGGTTCAGTCTCAACCGGGGGCCTTTAAAAAGGTGTCTCAGTATGAAGGTATCACACAAGAAACATCTCATGATGAGTAAAAGCAAAGAACTCCCTCAAGACCTTTGCAGCCTTACTGTTGCAAAACATACTGATGACATTGGTTACAGAAGGATTTCTAAACTTCTGAATGTTCCAGTCAGCACTGTTGGAGCCATAATGCGGAAGTGGAAAGAACATCATTTCATCATAAACCGACCACAACCAGGTTCTCCTCGCAAGATTTCTGACAGAGGAGTGAAACAAATTATTAGAAGAGTTGTCCAGCAGCCAAGCACCACTTGTGGAGAGCTTCAGAAAGACCTGGAATTAGCAGGAACAATTGTTTCAAGGTAAACAATAATTAATGCACCATGGCCTGTATGCACGCTTACCACGCAAGACTCCATTTCTGAAGAAAAAGCATGTTGAAGCTTGTTTTAAATTTGCTGCACAACATTTAGACAAGCCTGTGTAATACTGGGAGAATATAGTCTGGTCAGATAAGACCAAAACTGAACTCTTTGGATGTCATAATACACACCATGTTTGAAGGTGAAATGGCACTGCACATCACCCCAAAAACACCATACCCAACAGTGAGGTTTGGAGGAGGAAACATCATGGTGTGGGGCTTTTTTTTTTAGCATACAGTACTGGCAAACTTCATATCATTGAAGGAAGGATGAATGGAAAAATGTACCAAGACATTCTTGATGAACGTAAAATGAATGGCACCACAACTCATTACAGGCTGCATGATATGCTAGCATTTATTGCAGTATCACATGCATTTTACCACCTGTTTTGCAACACAGCAGTGATGTGAATGGGCCCTGAAAGACATTAAGCATGGAAAAATTATCAATACTTTCAGTTGGTTTGGGTGTTAAGCTGGCCATAGATGGATCAAAAATTAGGCGGTTCAGCAAATACCAGATACATTTCGATCCATCTATGTACATTCCCATTTGAGAGTACTCAATGTAATGATTGGCTTTTCTGAAATGGGTGCAGACTGATTAGTGTATTCCAGTGGCTGCTGGTGCTCAATATTTCTCAGGATCCGCTTCCTGATTGGCCAGGAGGAGAATCAGGAAGACATTAGCGAAAATTAATTTGGTAATATCACACAACTGGGTGGGTTCAGGGCACAGTGCTCTGCGCCCCAAGCCCACCCTTTTTCAAAGCCATTTAGAGCCTCATGCTCTAATCATGTGCTTCAAAAAAAAAAACACATTGAAATCAATGCTTTCGGCACCCTGCATGTGGATTAAGGGCCAGGCGCATGGAGCGGCCGCCACTGGTGTATTCTGATAGTGGAGGACTCCCACTGTAAGAATACAATAGCACATCAAGGAGGATTCCTTCATTTACCTCATTTGTGTGGATAAGGGAATCCATTTGTTTGTTTTCTGTTTAAAAAAAAAAAATCATTTATGGCCAGCTTTACAGCTATAGTGATGAAATAAGCAAAGCTCACACTCCCTGTGAATTTGCAGTGCTGTATTTCTGTCACAAAAGGGGAGTATTGAACTTCTACAAGGAGACTGGCACTCTCACACAGGAAGCAACAGGAAGCCTGAGAGGGAAGCTGCAGGAGAGGGGCTTACAATGCTTACCGTTTACTGAATTTTGTCTCAGTTCTTAGACACAGTTTACAAAGCTAAACCGTGCGGCTCTGTACCTTGGGATTGCTGTAATTGGTCATAGAGAGATCACCATAATGTCTCTACAGTGACCTGTATATTAACCCTTCACATCCTGTATCATGCACATCTGCACATTAACCTGCGTACTTAACCTCTTCACGTCTGTGCTATAGCCAAAAGACGGCTACAGCGTGCAACTGCATTGCCGGGAGGGTGTCCATGTATGTCCTCCTGAGCAAGTGCTGTCAGCACGTCCCTGCAGGTCACGTGCAGTGCGCTCTGTGATCACGAGTCCATGAGACTTGACTGATCACAGATCGGAGTAAGGGGGCACTCCCGCCCCCTTACCACATGATCAGCGGTCAGCCAATGACAGCTGATCACATGATGTAAACAGAAGATCAGTGATCGGTATTGGGAAAAAGAAGATCACTGGCTTCTGTCAGAGGGACATCGGTTCCTCGCACAGAGAGCTGCAGATAGCTCGCTTGTGCCCACCAGTGCCCCCTGCCAGTGCCACCTGTCAGAACCCACCAGTACCACCTGCCAGTACCCACCAGTACCATATACCAGTGCCACCTACCAGTGCCCACAGTGCAACTTACCTTTGCCCATCAGTGCCATCTACCTTTGCCCACCAGTGCTGCCAATCAATGCCCATCAGTGCCACTGTTCATTGCTGCCTATCAGCGCCACCTACCAGTGCCCACCAGTGCCCATCAGTGCCACTCATCAGTGCCCTTTAATGCCACCTATCAGTGCCCTTCAGTGCCACTGATCAGTGCCCTTCAGTGCCGCCCATCAGTGCCAACCATCAGTGCCCATCAGTGCCACCCACCAGGGCCACTTTTCAGTGCCGCCTCATCAGTGCTTATCAGTGCCACCTATCAGTGCCCATTAGTGCCACCTTATCAGTGCCCATCAGTGCAGCCTATCAGTGCACATCAGTGCAGCCTATCAGTGCCCATCAGTGCAGCCTATCAGTGCCCATCAGTGCAGCCTCATCAGCGCACATCAGTGAAGGAAAAAATGACCTGTTTTCAAAATTTCATAAAAAACTATGAAACAGTTTTTTATTCAAAATTTTTGTTTGTTTTTTAGCAATAAAAAATTAAAAACCCAGCAGTAATTAAATACCACCAAAAGAAAGCACTATTTGTGTGAAAAAAGTGATAGCGATGAAAGTTGAAACTTGGTCTGGGCAGGAGGGGGCTTAAGTGTCCAGAAAGCAAGTGGTTAAATGTAAACAAACCTGTGCGGATCAGCTTTCTGATCATGTGGCCACCGTGACAGCCAATCACGGCAGTCACATGATCATAAA
This sequence comes from Glandirana rugosa, assembly GCA_018402905.1. Taxonomy (NCBI): domain Eukaryota; kingdom Metazoa; phylum Chordata; class Amphibia; order Anura; family Ranidae; genus Glandirana; species Glandirana rugosa. Next base: position 318,514 of record BLSH010173347.1, read on the forward strand.
TCCCCCCCCCCCCGGCAGCAGAAACCCCTTGAAGGGTAGGGAGGTTACGGCGTTAAGGGGTTAACCCCCTTATCTCCATCCTCCCACTGTATGTAACCCTTTACCACCTCCTCCCCTTGTGTATAGCCTGTATGTGCTGTTGCTAGTGCACCATTACCAAGCTCCATGTTTTAACCACCCCAACACCAGCATGTTCCTTTCATTTCCTAAAAATTGCAGAAAAACTATATCACCTTGGGGTGTCTACTTTCAGAAAAGTGGCAATTTTTTGGTCATGTTTGCATTGTCCTAGCATTTTTTATTTAACCATAAAGTAAGGTAAGCTTTATAAAAGTAAGGTAAGGTTTTTTTTTTAGTTTTTGGTCCTTTTTTCCCATATTTATTAACAAATCAAATGGTTAATAAATACCCCCAAAAGAAAGCTCTATCTGTCTGAAAAATTAATCAAAATGTATTTGGGCACAATGTTGGTGACCTTAATTGTCAAAGTATCACAGCACTGGAAACTAAAAAATGTTCTGTAATGAAGGAGTAATACAAGCTGGTACTCAAATTAATACACACATTTGGGCAGGATGGGTTAAATAGACAACTGACAAACTGCCTCTGAAGAAATGTATTTCTGGCCACATACCTGGCAATTGTCTTGGCAATTTTTGAGCTTTCCATTACCTTCCTGCCAAAGCAATCTGCCAACCACAGTTTCATATTTTTATTTGGTTTTGAGTAACCAAACTGTTGTAAAAATTGATCAAAAATGCCTTAAGAATGGCACATCAGTGACTTTGTTCTATTTTTGCCACAATTTTGGTCACTTAGTCAGCAAAAAAAAAGTTGGTTTATACAAAAAGAATTAGAGCCAGTGGATTAGCTTGGAGACAGGCAACTGTCGTCTGAATAAGAAGAAAACAAAGATAGTCTATACTGTATGTTCTTTCAGAAAAGGTTTTTTGTTTTTTTTTAAATAAATTGTCCATAAAACATATTATTGCTGGATTTCACCCAGCACGTTACAATCATTTTAAAATATAAAATAAATATATATTTGTTGTATAGTTATTCTTGTTCATCCCATGCCATAGCATTCATTAATGCTTTTGTCCTATATTTTATTGTGGCTGCTCAACAATTTAAGACAATGTTGTGTATTTTTTCCTGAGAATATCAATGTAGACAGGCTAATCAACATCTTTCAACGTTTGGGCCACTGTAAAAAAAAGTTGTAGCAGTATATGCAGCACTCCCAAATAATGTATTATTATTATTTTTTTTTGAACTAGATGGACTTGTGTCTTTTTTCAACCTGACTAACTATGTAACTATTGGGTACTAAAATTTTTAGGTAAAGTTGATCCAGGGTGTATCCGATTGCCTCTTGGGGAATCAGGAAGGAATTTCTATAGCAAATTGGATCACGCTTTGCTGGGTTTTTTTGCCTTCCTCTGGATCAACTGTGGGTGAAGGATTGTATATGGGATTGTTTGGTTATATTTATATTTAATTTTTTTTTTTTTTTTTGGTTGAACTAGATGGACTTGTGTCTTTTTTTAACCTGACTAACTATGTAACTATGTACTATGTAATGAATATAGAAATTAACAACGGGGGTCAATTTATCAATGCTTTTACCCAAGATTTTGTTTTAATGTGCTGCTGTTTGGCTAACAAAAACAATCCAGGCTGTATTACTAAAGAAACAAAATATGTGCCTGCGTAACTCCACTGAACATAATTAATAAATAAATAAACCCCCTTACAAGCAGTTAATAATAACCCGAATCACCACACATTAGAGCAAAACAAAAACCTGAAAGTGCAGTGGTAGATTAAAATATCAAATATATACTTAAAGCGGGCATTTTTTGGGGCATTTTTTTATCTTTCCATCTCTTAAATCTTCTGCCCTTGTTGTTTTAACTTTGGATAGTAAAACATTTTTTCTGCCAGTAAATACCTTATACAGCCCACTTCCTGTTTCTTGTCTGGTAAAAAGCCTAGGCATTTGACATCATGCACAGCTCTCTCTCTCACTCTTGTGGGAGTTTGCCAGGAAGGGGGGGGGGTGAGTCATAAGAGGGCCAATGAGAGCTACAGAGCTGGAGGTGTGCCTCTGTGTGTCTGTGTAAATCCAGGATGTGAACCGGCAGCAGCTTCAGCTGCCCACAGTTAAAATGGATGTAGCCAGGCTCAGTGGAGGGAGATTTCTGCAGCATATTTGGCCAGTACAGAATCACAGTATATATAAAATAATATGCCAAGTGGTTGGAGGGAAGCTTCAGAATGGCAACAATGTTTTTATTACAAATTATGTGAGCAGACTGCAGTTCCTCTTTAATACATATATAGTGATCAAAGTGATCTCAGATCACATTCAACCTTATATTGTCAATAGGGCACAGGACAGCTGAGCACAATTTTCACTGGTTCATGTAAATGTTTTTAGTCTAGTGATTTTAAATAAAGCATTAATGGAAAGCATTATGTTTTCTTGGTGTTTCATTGAGTATACAAAAGGATGGATGCGATCTGAAAGAAAGATGCTGGGGTTTGGAACAAATGATTCATTATTACTTAAAGTGTTGCCTGAGCCGTTTATGACCACCTATAGCAGGGTTTCTCAACCAGGGTTCCTTGGAATCCTAGGGTTCCTCCAGAGGTTGCTAGAGGTTCCTTGAGCAATGAGTGATTTTTGCCTTTTATATAAGTTCCCACTGACACCATTGATCTTTTTAGCTATCTGTAAGGGGGTAGTTCTTCCCAATGATCACAAGTATAAGAAGTGTTATTCCCACTGACCATCTCACTATTGTACCATGAGTTGTAGATACAGTACTTTTGAAGTCATTAGGATTTCAAGTGGTATACGTGGGTTATAAAACAGGGTAAAATGTTGACCTTAACCCGTGCAAATAGATGAAATAATTATAAAATATAGTGAATCATGCAATAGGAGCTGTCATATGTAGTTACTGATGTAACCAAAATAGATAGAAAAAACAAATTTAAACCATACTCACCTCTACAGTAACTAATACTAAAAATTCATATATGCAAAAAACCTATAAATAAATAAATAAATAATTCATAAAGTACAAGACATCAATTGTGCAAAACATATAATAAAGTGAATGCAGGGCAAAAAAAGTTCAAAATAGTTCATAAAGTAGTTCATAAAGTGAGCTTCGTATTACACTATACACTACACAAAACAATCAAAAGTGACTTAGTGCAAGACAGTTCATGATGGTAGCAACGCCTTCCTAAATGACGAAACAGGAAGTGACAGGTCCCAAAAAATACCAGAGTGTCTTCTCACAGATGCCGTCTAGTGATCCTTTCCACCAAACATGTAAGCACACAGCGCATTCACCAGACAGATTTGACCCCCATTACAGGTAGTCAAAGCAGGCATATGTTGTGATCACTCCACTCTGGATGTCAAAAATCTCAGTCCGCTCAGGATATCTTATACTCATCAAGGGTTTACCGAGATAAAGGACAAGAAGAGAGGGCTTTGCGTGGCAAAGTATATCAAATTTATTCTTAAAATCAATTTAAAATTGGAGTTGAGCGAACCCGAACTGTAAAGTTTGGGTCCATACCGAACTTTGGGGTGTCCGTGACCCGGACCCGAACCCGGACATTTGAAAAAAAGTCCGGGTTTGGGTTTCGGGTATTTTATCCCGCCTGTTGAACAGCTGCAGGGCAGCCAATCAACAAGTGTTTCACTGGTTTGCCCTTAGAAGCCATCACAGCCATGCCTACTAATGGAATGGCTGTGATTGGCCAGTGCATCATGTGACCCAGCCTCTGTATAAGCTGGAGTCACGTAGTGCTGCATGTCACATGCTCTCAGGCTAGTGTAGGGAGAGGATGCTGCTGGCGCTGTAAGGGACAGATTGCAGATCTAATAACATCTCATCCTGCATTACAGAACGATCTGATTCTGGACTAGGTAGAGATTACTACTACTACTGCTTTGAGGGACAGATTGCAGATCTAATAACATCTCATCCTGCATTACAGAACGATCTGATTCTGGACTCGGTAGAGATTACTACTACTACTACTGCTTTGAAGGACAGATTGCAGATCTAATAACATCTCATCCTGCATTATAGAACGATCTGATACTGGACTAGGTAGAGTCTACTGCTTTGAGGGACAGATTATTGTTCTAAAATCATCTCCTAGTTCTATAGGGAGAGGTTCTTGCTGCTCCTGTGAGGGACAGATTATTGTTCTAAAATCATCTCCTAGTGCTATAGTGAGAGGTTCCTGCATCTCCTGTAAGGGACAGATTATTGTTCTATAATCATCTCCTTATCTTGATCCTCTACTAATATCTTGTTATTAGACAGGGA
>BLSH010173348.1:5348-59618 GCA_018402905.1 Glandirana rugosa
AAATAGAACCAGAGTAGTCTGGTGTCTTGTACCAAGGTCATTAGGTCCAGGAATCAGACGAACAGAAGTCGTTTGACAAACACCCGAAAGAACACGTAGTAGAAATCCTCTCCGAAGGAAGACCCTACTGTCGGTACGTCTGGTTAAACTACGTCACACGCCGTATACCAGACTCGTGACTGTCCGACTGGGGGGTGGGGGAGTTGGAGACGTCGTTACGACTGTCGTGAGTACGCAGTTAAAGGGTTTCTGTCGGTAATCTATACTACGACTCGTACACGTGCGTTGAAGAAATCAGTTGGTGCTGCTCCGAACAAGGCTCACCTTGGACAGGACAATTTGGCGACATACCAGAACCGGTGGCACAGAATTGTTGTTCTACATACATAAATATGGCCTATGATATAAGTAGATTCCAAGACCCTGAAACTGAGATGCAGCACGGTGGCCAAGACCATACAGCGGTTTAACAGGACAGGTTCCACTCGGAACAAGCCTCGTCGTGGTTGACTAAAGAAGTTGCGTGCACATGCTCAGCATCATATCTAATGGCTGTCTTTGGGAAATTGACGCATGAGTGCTGTCAGCATTGCTGCAGAGGTTGAGGGGGTGGGGGGTCAGCCTGTCAGTGCTCAGACCATATGCCGCACACTGCATCAAATTGGTCTGCATGGCTGTCATCCCAGAAGGAAGCCTCTCCTAAAGATGATGCACAAGAAAGCCCACAAACAGTTTGCTGAAGACAAGCAGACTAAGGACCTGGATTACTGGAACCATGTTCTGTGGTCTGATGAGACCAAGATAAACTTATTTGGTTCAAATGATCATGATCCCCTCCCTTTTAGAGACTGGGCTGCAGGGCAGTATTCCAACATGATAATGACCCCCAAACACACCTCCAAGACGACCACTGCCTTGCTAAAGAAGCTGAGGGTAAAGGTGATGGACTGGCCAAGCATGTCTCCAGACCTAAACCCTATTGAGCATCTGTGGGGCATCCTCAAAAGGAAGGTGGAGGAGCACAAGGTCTCTAACATCCACCAGCGCCGTGATGTTGTCATGGAGGAGTGGAAGAGGACTCCAGTGACAACCTGTGAAGCTTTGGTGAACTCCATGCCCAAGAGAGTTAAGGCAGTGATGGAAAATAATGATGGCCACACAAAATATTTACACTTTGGGCCCAATTTGTACATTTTCACTTAGGGGTGAGCACTTTAACGTTCCTGGTTTGCGCAGTTTTTCTGTTATCTTCTGTTTATTAAAAGCCAGCAGCTACGACTTTTAAATTGGTGGAACTCTGCTTTAAGGAATGATCTTGCTCACTGCCAGTGCTGAATGGTCTTCAGCTTTCTCTGTGTCCTGAGTGTATCCTGTATCTAAATTCTGTTGATGACCTGGCTTGTTACAGACCTGATCCTGGATTTTGTATGTACCTCTGCCCATCAGTTCCTGGCTCTGTTCCTGCCCACGCTTCCTTCTATGCTTATGTACCTCATTGTCTGCCTGATACTGACCTTGGCTGCCTCTGTGAGCTCGCTCCTGCTTCTGACTTGGCTTCATACCACTTCTGAGTGCTTGCTCCTGCTGTCCTTCATAAATGTTCTAGTCATTGTTCTTGCCTTAAGCCTGCTGAGAGCTTCAGCAAGCCACACTTCCAGAACCTGCAGTACATTTGGAGTGTCACTTTAACCTCGGCTGGTCCAGCGTGCATCGCATCTACTCCTGGGCTGATGTCTTGCCTGACTTCTGAAGCCTGCATATCCTGTTGCAAGTTACACTATGGACACCTTCCGGCACTAATGTTCCTCCTGTCCCTTGGCACCATCCATTCCACCTTCAGTGGAGCCTGGGCTGAAGATACAAGGGGGGCCAACCTCATCCATTCGGTCTCCTGCTAGGTACGTGACACATTGGGGTTGATTTACTAAAACTGAAGAGTGCAAGATCTTGTGCAGCTGGGCATGGTAACCAATCAGCTTCTAACTTGCTAAGCTTGTTCAATTAAGCTTTAATTTTAGGGCCTCAAGAAATGAGATAGGTAGTCAGTACATCAGAATTAGTTAATTTTCAAATATACTGTATATAACATAGTTTGTAGATGCCACATACCTGACTGTGTAGCCCGAGATAATGAGGGTGTCCTCTTGCACAATTCCCTTCCATGAACCCCTGGTAGTGGAGACAGGGACTGCTGGGGCAGTGGATAAGCACAGGTGCAGGAAGCCGGTGTAGTGAACTGAAGCTTGGAAACACAGGAATCCTTCCAGTGGCAGTATGGATTCTGGTCACACGGAGTGTGCAACGTGCTGTCAGTGAGGTACCAAGTCAGGAGTCGGAATCATGTTTAGAAGTCCAAGTCAAGGTTGGTAATACAAGCAAGCAGCAAATATAACAGGCAGGGGTGATTCAAGAGAGATGTCAGGCATAGTCAGGTCAGGAACGATGTAAGCAAACTTTCAGGAACTAGGAATACAGGAACCAAAACTGAAGACAATCCAGCACTGAGGCCAGACAAACTCTGGGCTTAAATAGGCCATCAGGAACCAAGACCTGTGGGTGTGTGCACACATGGATCTACGCATGCGCCAATTGAGTGCCCCCATAGCCGGCAGCTTCCTATGGGGGCACCCGAGCTGAGTCAGAGCTCCGTGTATCCATTTAGACATGGAGCTCTGACCCGGCCGCCCCCTCTCTCCCCTGATTGGCTGACTAACTTTGATTGACAATCGCGGGAGATAATGGTGGCACTGCTGTGTCTCAGCCAATCAGGAGGAGTGTCCAGGATGTCTTAGACATTCCTAGACATTGTTAGAGAGAGATGGGGCTCAGGTAAGTAGGGGGTGCTGGGGAGGCTGCTACACACAGAATGGTTTTTTCATTCCATGCATTAAGATAAAAAACCTTCTGCCTTTACAACCCCTTTAATTTGTTAAATGTACAGGGTCTACTTCCTGAATGGTAGTGCTGCATAATGTTTTGTTTTGATGATCTTTTTATTTCACTGCAAGTGTGCCAGACAGGACTAGAAAACAAAGCTCTTCATAGTCTCTAATTACATGAAATACCCACAAATACCCTGTAGCCAGAGATCACATTAAAGTAGTTGCCTAGGCTTTAGGTCATGCATTGTACAAGAGAGTGCATCTTTTTAGTCTTAAAGGAGTTGTAAACCCTTAAGGTTTTTCACCTTAATGCATATGCATTAAGGTGAAAAACCTTTTCACTTGCAGCAGCCTCCCCCGAGCCCCCCTTTACTTACCTGAGCCCAAACCGATCCTGCAGCGGGGACGAGCCTCTGAGCTCACTCGAGCTGCTCCGGTTCTCATTGGCTGGATTGATAGCTGGGAAGCCATTGGCTCCTGTGGCTGTCAATCAAGTCCAGAAACCCGGGAGCCAGGGGGCAGTGCCGAGTCCCGCCGTTTGTGTAAATACACACAACAGCAGGACTCGCCTGCACGGGTGACCCAAGGGAAGCCTGGTGGTCACTCGAAAAGAGGAGGAGCCCTGAGCACCACTGGAGGGCCCGAGAAGTTGGGGTTAGGGACCACTTTGTGCAAAACCTCTGCACAGAGGAGGTGAGTATGACATGTTTGTTATTTAAGAAAAAAAAATAGCCTTTACAATCACTTTAAGAAGACAGAGTCATCTTTTCACTTTAAGTAATAGTACACATTTTATATGATGCCTACTATTTAATGTAGTAGTTTAACTTAAAAGCTTTTTCAAAACACTACACTGGCACATTTCAACAATCTTAAAATTATAAGCAGGGAGTCTTTTCATTTTATTTAATTTCTTATAACATTGGCTGCATGTTCTGAAGTATGCTGATAATGGAAACAATCAGCATTATCTGATGTATAAAGTCAAGTGATTTCCTTAGAAGCAGATGGTTATGGGTGGGACCATTACATTTGACACAGAGTTTTGGATAATCTTTCAGTCTAATACATACCAGATGCTGAAAGGTAATTATTGGAAGGTACAAGAAAAATGAATATAAAAATATACACTATCATAACAGAAGTGTGTGCTTTACTTCTTATTTAATTCATTATAGGTGCTGGAAGTGTGTGTTTTTGTAGCTTTAATAAAGTAATGAGATATGCAGATTGCTTAATGAGTGCTGGTTTCCTTTAGCAACTCTCCAAGAATGCATTACAGTTTTTAATTTAAGCCAGCCGTGTCTCCCTAGACCACATTTCTTTGATAACTTTTTATTTATACAAACTGCCAGGCAGTGCAGTTTTTCCCAGATTCTAGCTGTTTGCTCTAAGATGGCCTCTGGTACTCCTTTAACAGCAATGCTATTGACGTAGATATTTATATTATGTGAAATTTAAATAGTTATTTTACTAGTATCCTAGACAGAAATCTGACTAAGTGCCATATAAACATTTTGCTTGTTGCCTGGATAATCACCAACAAACACTTTCTTGCCATTCTCTCACTTTTCTTACTTGGGGTGTCTCCCCATTGTAAGTAAACAGTGTGAAGAGGCATAAAGATTACAAATATAAATATGAAGATGTTGGAGCCCACATAACAAAGGAAAGAATATGATCTCATGGTTATTCATTCTAGATAAATTCCCCATTAATTTTATTCAGACTGATTGTGATACTGTAGGGCATTCCAATGGGAAGTGCAAAGCGTAGAAGCCACAGTAAGGATCCAAATATAATTTACTGCAGTTCTAGTACTTAAAGTGAATATGTAGTGGGTTTGTACATATAATATGTTTATTTTTTTTTTTACTGTTGGAAACAAAAAAAGGTTTTTTTTGATGGGGGCATGGCTGGCCGTGGACTGTGATGGTTGCTTGAGCTCACAGCTCTGCTCTGCTGCTGGCCATAGAGTAACACACAGCCTTCCTTCTCCCTTCTCACCACCACCAAAGGGGAGCTTTTGGATGGGCCACTCATTTGGGATGTCTAAAAAGAAGAAAAAAAACCTCCACAGCAGTGCCCCCTCACTGACTTTTTCTCCCCGTTGACAATGCACATTCACAAGACGGTGCAGGAGTGGCCAAGGATACTCTTTCACAAAGCCACACACAGAAGGAATCTCAATCTAACAGTGTAGATAACATGGACAACACAGCCCCAGACTCTGCTATACCAATGTCAGACAGCGGTAAGAGAGTAGCTATATCTTCAGCTTACTCTCCTGACAAGATTTCCCGGACACAAAAAACAACACTGGGCTGCCTCGGTATGGACACACAGAGGGTGACTGCCTTGATTACCTGGCTGCTCACCCTGCAAGTTATAGTCCTGCCTCTGAACATAACTTAAAAATGATGCTAGTCTCACTGCAGAAGGAGCTTCATAAAGAGCTACACTCATCCAACTCTCACTTACACTCCAGGGTCGGCCAAGTGGAGAAACGCACAAATTACTTAAAGAGGCAAATGAGCAATCATACAGCAGCTCATAATGGGATGGTGGATGCTTTTACTCAGCACTCTGACAAAATCCAAAAGTTACATGCCAAAACAGTAGACCTGAAGGATAGGTCTCGGAGCAATAATATTTAATTCAGGGGCATTCCAGAATCTGTTAAACCTTTGCATCTTCAACAATTATTCCTTAAAATTCTCCTTCACCTTACCACTGCCAATCTTACCATCAACAGAGCACACAGGATTCAAAATATATATTCCTCCTTAAAACGGTTGTAAACCGCTGAAGGGTAAAAAAGAAAACCTGTAAGAAAACAGCATGATGTGCTAGTATGCATCACATACTACCACATTATGAAATACATACCTCAGAACAAAGCCCTCCTCACCTCCTCCCTCAGTGTTTCTTCTGGGTTCACGGGCTCCGTGAGCCTGTGAACCCAGTGAGTGGCCAGAGCCGATTTGCGTCACTCCCACGCACAAGCATGGGAGTCACAGATTCTGGCACGGGCTCTGAAGATCCAGCACTGTAAGCCGGAACTTCAAAGCACATGTGCAGATGATGTCATTGGCTGCATGCACTCTGAATGTCTCCTAAACTGTACAAGTTTAGGAGATATTCACAGTACCTACAGGTAAGCCTTATTATCACTAGTGGGGTGGTGCAGCTATATTTGTATTTTAATTTAAGCCTTATTATAGGCTTATCTGTAGGTACAAGTGGTATAACAGGGTTTACAACCACTTTAAAAGTACAAGAACACACCAGCACAGACCCACTACAGAAAGCTAAAGACCCAAAGTCTGTGTAGACAGGTCTTGCTGGCTGCCACTGGCAGTGTTCATGGTAGGACACCCATGACTACCTGGCTCTTAAATAAAAGGTGCAGTTGGTAACATCATTGAATGGCACCCATGATCATGGTAGATGCTGACACGCTGAAAGGCACATTTTCATTTTGGGCATGGCACAGAAGTCAGGCAACCTCCAATGTCATTGCTTTCAGTAGACCCTAGTAGTACTTTCAGTGTTAAAGCGGTTGTAAACAGCCAATGTTTACAAAAAAAACAACCTGCAAGGCAATGGTATAATGTGGTAGTATGCACCGCATATTCACTGCTGACAGGGCTGACATGTTCCCCCTGTCTGTCTTCCAGGTTTGCAAGCTCCGGCTATGTGATTGTCCAGAGCTGTGATGACGTCACTCCTGCGCATGTGCGTTTATAAAACGGACTCTGAAGGTCCTGCACTGTACACTGGACCTTCAAAGCTCATGTGCTGATGATGTCATCGGCTGCATGCACACTGAATACCTCCTAAACTGTGTTGAGGAGATATTCAGAGTACCTTCAGATAAGCCTTATTGTAGGCTTTCTTTAATTGCAATATTTTGAATATATGTTCATATGATGCTAAAACAACTTGTTCTCCTAGGAAGGCATTTTGTGTTTGTAAAGGACAATAAATATATACATAAAAAACATAAATGCCTAGTTTGGTTATGGGGAAGCTTTCTATCATAGGCTTTACATCATACATAATCATTTTACTTAACTTCAAGGAATATAGAAACTAGGAACAAATGTAACAGCTCAATCAGGGCCCATTCACAACATAGTGCACAGAAACGCGCACATTTACATGCCTTAACGTGTGCTGCAGCGGCCTGCAGCCCTTTAAGAAATGGATGGGTTGCAATGCACCTTAATGCAAACTAAAAAGATGGTGTTTGCATTTTATCACAACACAATGCACAGGACACCATACATTGTACTGCATTATGGTACGTTGCAACACACATAAATTAATGAAACTGGGAGTGCGCATGTGCGGGAGCTCCAGGATGGATGTCTGATCTGGGAGCTCCGCACCTACTCCAGCTATTGGCACTCCTGGCTTCTACAGCACCCACTAGGGTGTCTCAGGACGGATGGGAACAAACTCCTAAGCACCACTGACACCCGCGACAGCTCGGAGGGACGAATCTAAGCCCGCAGTCTGCTGCAGCTCTCCCGCCAGGTGTACCAAAATGGCCGCGGCCTAACTCACAGCACGGACTTCAGCGTCCGGTCAGAGCTGCCCAGAGTCCCCTTCTTGGAACCAACCTAATCCACTACCCTTCTAAACGTGGGGGATACTAAGGGTCAATCTTTTCCAGGCGCCCCCATACCCGCAACAAGTGCCGTGAGAGCATTTGGGTGTTCCAAGATGGCCACTGATAAGGCCTAATGTGCAAATCAGGCCTACAGGACGCAGATTCCCCATCTATAGCAGCCGCAGAGAGGTGAGATGACCCCATACTCTTACCAGGAAGCCCACTGAGCCTGGAGGAGGAGACCCTACATTTCTCATAAGTATCCCCATCTTCTTATAATTCTATCACTGGGACTCCATGGAAGGAAGATAGGCCGCACTCCCCCTCTCTCAGCCTCAGTGAACTTTATCTCTCTCCAGAAGATGACTGAAGGATGTGGGTGAAGAGGTCACAGCACTGTTTACTGCACTTCAAAATTATCAGTTTCAGGACTCTAATAGCTCCTTGTATGCTGGGGGGACTGTCAGGAGGTCCCTCGTACACCTCTTCATAGAGCCCGACTGGGTCCTACCACTTGAAATGGCCACAGCTGGGGCTCCTTCAATATCGTCACCCCAAGAAGCCTCATTGGAGCAAAGACCTATTATCTCCCCGGCCACCCTCACCCTTACACCGGGGTCTAACTTACCTACACACCAACTCCTATCCGCATCCCCAGCCTCCACTGAGTCGCTCTTACGCCGCACAATGTAGGAGTCCCCGATTTCCCCGGCGATTCACCTTTCCTCTATACAGCAAGACATGATCAACCCTAGCCCCACAACTCAGGAACCTCTTCTTAATACTGCAGACTTGTTCATCAAATTCTCCAATCTCCTGGAAAGGGGTTTGGTGAACACAGCCGCGAAGATTATGGGAGATATAAAAGCTGACTTTCAGAATCTTGGGTCCAGAATGGATGCTATTGAACAGAAATTGGATTTTACGGTGGCCAGAACCAACCAAAACTCTGACCACTTACAAGTTCTACAGGACCAATTAGACATTGCCCTATCAAAGATAGATGACCTCGAAAACAGGTCGCGAAAATACAATTTCAGGGTGAAGGGCCTTCCAGAGAATGTCACTGAAGTCATCCCTGCAGTTCAGGACTTGATCCAATCCATCATCCCAAATGTGCCTAAACATAGAATCGAGCTGGATAGAGCCCACAGAGCCTTGGGTCCCCCAAGAAAAGACGGTGCCCCAAGGGACATTATAGTCAAACCGCACTTTTATGCCATTAAAGAGGAAATAATGAGGGCCTCCCGGTCCAACTCTTCTATCTCCTGTATGGGGCACCCAATCCAGATCTTTGCAGACCTATCTCCGAATACTATTCAAAAGAGGAGAGCCCTTAGACCGCTTCTTGTAGTCCTATAACGAGCGGAGCTCAAATACTGGTGGGCCTTCCCTTTTGCCGTCAAATTCAACCTAAAAGGGAAAACTTTCACCTTCTTAACCCTGGCAGAGGGGGAAAAACTCTTTCTACACCTCAAGTTAATCTCCCAAGAAGCTCCAATGGACCTCACGGACCCGGCTGGTTCCCACACGAAGAGACCGCTCCCCTCTAGCCAAGTCTCACCGCTCTGGACCAAGTCAAAGAGCAAGAAGGCTAAAGACAACAGACCTCCTTGACCCAACGATTGGTCCGCATGGAATTACCCATGTATAATGGGTTTGGGCCTTTCGTTGGGATATGGAAGCGATTCTCATACTCATAAGAGATAGCAATGCAACTGGAGCTTCTCTGTTTCTCACCAGCGAAAGATTACTCACAACTGTTATTTGAATGTACTTAAGTTAGTTCTCTGGGAATTATAAACTCACAATTTTAGTTTAGTGCTCTTATCGAAAATAATCTTCAACTCTCAATTTGAGTTTAAGCTCAGGATGTTTCTTAAAAGTTTTGTATACTCCTACATGTTCTGGGTTTTTCATTTTTCTGCTTTTGAAGATAAAGTTCGGCCGGGGGTGACCCGCAGGGGCGTAACGATAGGGGTTGCAGGGGTTGCAATTGCAACCGGGCCCCATGGTCCAGGGGGCCCATGTGCCTCCCTTGTACACCTGAATAGGAGGGATGGCAGGGGTGGCATTTAGAGGACCCAATCTCCTCCATTTTCCTCTATCCAGTTTACTTGTCTTCTGCTGTTCCCAGGGCCCCTGTGTGCTTCCCTGGTCCCCCTGGGGCCTGCTGCAGAACTTGTGAAAGGGCCACACTGTAGTACCATAATAAAGGGACCCACGATAGGCGTAAAGGGCCCCAGGATCAGTGGGAAGAGGAAAGGGCCCTGGCCAGGGGTCAGGGGGCCCTTCATAATTTCTTGCACCGGGGCCCTGAAGGTTCTAGTTACGCCTCTGGTGACCCGGCTGGTGTAGGTACCCATGCGCCTCCACTTACTCCAGGGACTTCCTAGGAACTCCTTGGGATAAGTTGTCTGCCCTTGATGGGTCAGACAATGGCTCTCTTATTTTGCTCTTTTCTTGTTGTGTTCCCTCTTAGGAGGGCAGGGACGGTGGATCAGGGGGGGCTCTTTCCCGCTCAGGCACCGCCCCTTACAGCTACATATAGGTGTAAATGTATCAGTTGTGTCTATCTCTTCTTTCCCTCCTTTTCCTTCTTCTCTTCCTCCTTGAAAAAGCACCTAACCAGTTCCTTTGTTTCGGATGCATTCAGGTTCACCGATCGTGAGCTGAGGTTTCCAGATTTTCTCGAACTCTCCATTATCCTATCGGGGACCTCCAACTCCGGGGTGAGTGCCGCTGTAGACATAAGCTTTAAACCTCATAAGCTCCATGGCTAAGGCAATCCACAGACACCTCAAAATAGCCACCCACAATGCACAGGGTCTGAACTCTCCTGTAAAATGGAGGAAATCAAAATTACCCTTCTCCCGAGGATTCTATATCTGTTTTGAGCCCTTCCATTCCCTATTAGGAAAAGTCATTTAAAGTCTTTTCAGAGCAAAATCCTTAGATTTGTCTAGAGCAGGTCAGGTTTCAGGTTCCCCCAAAGTACACTATATCGCCACAGGAAGAAGGGAGGGTTGGGTTTACCTCTTCTCCTCAAATACTATCAAGCAGCAAGATTGGCGCAACTTTCCCGAGTATATTGGAGGTTTGAAAAACCGGACTGGATCCAAATCGAGAGGCAGGCTGTTCCGAATTATACTATAGACTTCCTCCTTTGGATCCATTCAAAAAAAGCCCCCCTATATTATCTCCCACCCTTTCTCACTCATTTGCCCTCTGGGACTCTCTGCGCCACCACCCCAAATTAGTTTCAACCCTGACTCCTTTAGCGCACATATTTCATAACCCAGATTTCCCGCCCGGGCTGAACATCAAAGCGTTTAAGTGGTGGCTAGACAAGGGGCTGTACCATATAGGGCACTTTTTTACTCCTTCAGGCCCCATGTCTCTGGGCTACTGCATAAGCAAACTTGATCTTCCAGTCTCAGAAAAGTTCAGATATCGACAAATTTCTCACTTTCTACGGCATATATGGAAGCAGAGGCCTCTTCTCCCGAATATCTTGGCTTATGAAACTTGGTGCGGCCAAGCCATGGAGCAGATGGGTGGCATCACGGTAGTTTACGCGGCCCTCACCTGCTTATTAGCAAAGGCTCCATACATGGGGCTCTGGGAGGAAGATTTTCAGTCCTCTTGGGACATGGAATCATGGCATAGAGCTCTCTCTGACTCATCCAAAGGCATTTTAAATACTGTCCTCATGAAGGCAAGCATCAAGGTTATCACTAGGTGGTACCTCACTCCTTCTAAATTGGCCTGCATTCATCCCTCTGCTAACCCACAGTGTTTTAGAGGCTGTGCCCTTTTGGGCTCCATGCCACATATTTGGTGGGAATGCCCAAGGATAAGACCTTTCTGGAGGAGAATTTTTAATCTCATAGAAAAGTTGATCAAGACCCAAGTTCCCAGGTCCCCTGAGATCGCCCTTCTCAATGCCCACATTCCAAACCTATCTAAGTCCAAGAGGAGATTGGTTCAGTTTATCTTAATCGGGGCCAAGCTCTCCATAGCGAAAGCATGGAAAAAATCAAGGGTGTCTTTTGCAGCAACAGTTCGGAAAATCTGGATTATGTCCCAGGAGAAATTGTCCTGTATCCTCTCGGACACCTCTAAGAGGTTCAAGGAGATCTGGGAACCCTGGGCTGCATACATAGGTGTTCCTCTCATACCAGTACCGTCCTGTCCCTAGATGGGGCAGATCCGAACTGTGTCAAGGTGCTTCCCTCCTCCCTCTTTTTCCTTCTACTCTTCCTTTTTCTGTTTTTTCAGCACCTCAGCTTATTTCTGTTCTTTGGTTATATTGGTTTCTAGTTTAAAGGATTGCTATAATATTGAGATATACACTACAGATCTATCACTCGCTACCCTATTAAAGGTATTATTGCCAAAGCAGAAGGCAGGCTCCAAGCCTTAACTCTTCTTACGAAGCAAAACTCCCTCTCCGCGCACAGTTTGTTCCCAGCTTGGGGTGCCTGGAAGTTGGGGAGCTTCGCTCTTGGCACTTGCTCCTGCTTTAGATCATCGTTTTAGTGACAGGTTTAGCTCTCATGAGTTCCGTCTCCTATTGGGTAACCTTGCATGTACAATGATCCTTTATGTGATACGTTGTCTTTATTCTGATGTGCTGTTACTTTCCTTGTCACGTTTAAATTTAAAATAAAAATCTTTTGAAAGTAAATAAATTAAACTGCAGTGCACCAACACATGTAAAATACGTTAACATACTTTGTGGTAACATACATTTTGTGCATGTAGCACCCTGATCTTAAACTAGGGCATACCATGTAAAATTTGTTTTTGGCTGGGCTGTAAACAGCTCAGACTGATTGTATAGTTTATCTGGTCTTTCCCTAATCTCAACTAGGTTGTGCATTTCTCACTGTCGCCAGTAGGTGTCAATGGTATCACAGGCATGTATGAGATAGTTCAACTAGGTTGAGTAATGAATATTTAATCTTCTTCCAGCCAGCCCAGTAGGAGGAATTCTGGGAGAGGATAGATATTTGGACAGGACCGTGTACTGGTTTTCTTGCCTCAGGCCCCTCTGACCTGGGGATGTGCTTCTGAAGTGAGCTCTGCAAGTAGACCTGGGGATGTGCTTCTGAAGTGAGCTCTGCAAGTAGGCTCAGAAAAATACACAATAATTCACCGTGCTAGGCAAATAGCAATAGAAAGTTCATAAACAGTCCCAAATGGTGAACAGTGCTCGTGCTATATCTTGTTAACTAGCCGTGCTCCAATGTGCACCCAGTCTGAGCACCTTGGAGCAAGATATAGCACAAGCACTTTTCACCATTTGGAACTGTTTATAAACTTTCTTTTGCTAATTGCCTAGTGCAGTGAATTATTGTGTATTTTACTGTATATGCTTGCTAAGAGGGCAAGTCTGGCAATACAGCTGGCGGAATTGGATGCATTGACTACCAATTAAGTTTGAGATTGCTTTCCTATGTTCTATTGGCGCTGAGGTTTATAATTATTCTGTTAAGTAGGCCCAGAAGCCTGTCTGGGGCCTACTAATCATGAGGTGGTCCTTAGGCTGTATTGCCCGGCATGGAAGTAGCCAAGCCAAATAGAGAAGATCTAGGGGAAGGACCCTTGCTGGAGAGAGCTAGAATGAAGTCTGGTCTCTCAGGAGAGCCTGGTGACTCCTTTGGAGGACGCATCTACATCTAAAATGTGCTTACAGTTTTGCTTACAATCGCAGATCACCGACATTATCAGTAAAAAATAAAAACCCCAGAAATGAATTCTCATCATCCGTAAATGCGGCAACTTTACCACAAGCCAATCAATAAACGCCGATGGAAAAAAATGTTTTGTTATATTTTTTTTTTGGATTTGTATTTTAACAAAAAGTAAGAAATTAGTGTATTTTTGCAAAATTGTCGCCTTCTTTTGTTTATAGCGGTGATCAGAAATGACACAGAGGGGATCAAATACCACCAAAAGAAAGCTCTATTTGTGGGAAAAAAAGGACTCAAATATTGTTTGGGTACAACGTCGCACGACCGCACAATTGTCAGTTAAAACGACGCAGTGCCGAATCGCAAAAAGTGCTGTGGTCCTAAAGTGTGAAATCCTTCCGGGGCTGAAGTGGTTAAAACAATTGTGATTAAAAAAGAGATGTTTTTGTTGCATACCTTTTCGAACATATGCAAAGCCACACTGCCGTGCCAAGGTACCTTTGCAAAGTGTAGTCCCTTCTATTGTTATGTGATAAGAACATAGAAATGAAAAGGATACTCTAAC
The DNA here is from genome assembly GCA_018402905.1 of Glandirana rugosa. Classification (NCBI taxonomy): domain Eukaryota; kingdom Metazoa; phylum Chordata; class Amphibia; order Anura; family Ranidae; genus Glandirana; species Glandirana rugosa. The sequence continues at coordinate 19,113 of BLSH010173348.1, forward strand.
TTTGCATCTTGCAGGTGCATCAGAGGAAAACCGATCAGAGAGAAATGTCAGATACACAGTCGAAGCAATACATTTGTTTCCAAATGGTAAAAAGCTTAAACATTACAAAATGGCAACACAGATCCAAAGGTTCTGTTGTAGTGCATAAGTGGCATTTCACTATCACTGTAGAGGTTCTCATCACAGGCAGGAGACTCTTCAAGTAGCTGATGAGTATTAATATGCAATCACCTCAAGACCATGCTGTTACCATGAGGCTCAATTGGAGGGGAGATAACAAGCTCCTTATTAAAGCGGAACTACACTGCGCCTGAGCACCACAAACCAAAAACAATATTTAATTAATTTCTAATGTTCAAAGCAAACTACCACATCCATCTGCATTTTCATGCTTTATTTTGATCAGAAATCACTTTGAAATACACCCCTAGCATTTCTGGCTATGCCCATCTTGAGTTTTGAGTCTTGCAGAATTTACTTCCTGGAATCCATCTGCCCTTAGCTCAGGCATGCAGGTAGAAGGGCGTGCTAAGCTGAGAAAACCCCTCTAGAAGACTCTTGGGATGTATGACATCATTTGCCGAGGCATAGAAAGCAAGACGTAATTGAAGAAATGTAAAAAAAAAGCTTAAAACATGTAAATATAATGTATCTTCCCTGATCCTATAACTATCGCCAGCATTTACGATCATAATGCTATCAATCAGTCATCGCAGGAAGGGATAATGGATTCCCTTTTTGCATTTTTACAACAATCTTTATACATCTCAAGCTCATTACATTCCCCCAGAGTTGTATGAATATGTCGATTCTATTCCCTTTTGTACGCTCACACAAGCTCAGAGTTCCACATTAGAGGAACCAATTAAGGTAGAGGAAATTGAACTACCGATTAAAACTTTTGCCAAACAAAAAACTCCGGGCCCAGGTGGCATTCTGGTAGAATGCTATTTAACGCACAAGGACTCTTTTCTACCTTGTTTAATAGCTCTGTATAAGGCCAATTTTAAAGCTCAAACACTGCCTGACTGACTGAGAGAAGCCCTGATAGTCTTAATTCCCAAACCAAATAAAGATCTACTCTACTGTGACTTATACAGGCCGATATCATTAATTCATATCGACCTTAAAATCCTTTCTAAAATGTTGATATTAAAGTGGATTCATGAAATTTGAGCTGGGCACATCTATCTGCAATGTTTTTTATCTCTTTTCAAAGTAGTATGCCCTGAAACTGTCTCCTGCCCCATTCTTCTTTTATCAGCCAGATAACTTTTGACAAGCTCTCTGAGATAGGAGCCTGAAGAGTGTGTCGGGGGAGGTTGCTATAAATAGATTAGCAACCTCTGCATGGGGAGGGGGTGTGTGCCCCTTTCCTCCAGTCAGCTGTCTCACAGTGTCCAGCAATAATACACTCCTACAGGGGAATCAGGAAGAAAAAATTATAACAGGACGTGCACTTTCTGAAAGAGTATATCAAGGTGAAGACACCTTGAGGTGTACATGTAAAACTTATGTAGGGAGATTTGTTTCATCTCTGTGTATCATCTGATGCTGTTCACTTCACTGGGTATATGTGAGGGTTTACATCCACTTTACGGCTGAATAGGGTATTTACTGACATAGTTAGTGCAGACCAAACTGGTTTTATTCTGGGTCGCTATATACACATTAATATTCGTAGGCATTGTCCCAGCTGCAGAATTTGATGTGGCAGCTTCCAGTTTTGAGTCACAGAAGAGATGAGCTGGATGAGGAAAGTGTTGCACACTGCAAGAGTCGTATGCATAGTCATATACAGTATCTCACAAAAGTGAGTACACCCCCTCACATTTTTGTAAATATTTTATTATATCCTTTCATGTGACAACACTGAAGAAATGACACTTTGCTACAATGTAAAGTAGTGAGTGTACAGCTTGTATAACAGTGTAAATGTACTGTCCCCTCAAAGTAACTCAACACACAGCCATTAACCTCCCTGGCGGTATGATTATGTCAGATTTTTGCGTCTAAAAGCGGTACATTTTTTCGCATAGAAATTTGGCGTTTTATATTGTAGACCTGTAATTATTAGGAATAACTTACTTAAATCTGTCCAAACAAGAGTCTAGTAGACATCCCGGGTATGATAAAGTTTGAAACACGAAATCATAAATTATAATATAATAAATAACTATAAATAATTATCAAAAATAATAATATAATAGTAATAAAATGTATTCAATAATGTAATCAAATCAAAAACACTGAAATTTGCTCAGTTGCAGAATTGTCGCTGTCGTCACTTTCAGTGGCTGATGATAAATTTCCCCAAAAATCAGTATCACTCAATTCTGCAAATGATTCTTATTTACTAACGCTGTTTTCTAGCTGATCAAAAAACGCTTTAGACATAAAGGGGCGCTTTTTGGATGCCATGGACATTCTCAAGTTTATAGGTGGAAAGAATGACATATATAATATAAAAGTGCATGCAGGGCACTGGGCAAACCACTAGGGACAAAGGGGGTGTGAAGTGATTTCATACAGTAATGTAATCTTACAGATTACAGTGTACTGTATGTTTACTATGTGTTTCACTTATTGAATTTGCCGCCAGTCTCTGCCCCGTGCGACGCTCGCAGGGAACGGAGCCCAGCACACAGAGGCATCGGGCGGAGGACACAGCCCACAGACATAGTGGGGGGGACATCGCTGGATCCAGGGGACAAGGTAAGTAACACTACCTGGATCCAGCAATACGATCCCGAGTGTGGCTCGGGGTTACCGCTCTTGATACAGAAAATTCACCCCAAGCCACACTCAGGAATACCGCCAGGGGGGTTAATATCTAAACTGATGGCAACAAAAGTGAGTATACCCTAAGTGAAAATGTCCAAACTGGCCCCAAAGTGTCAATATTTTGTGTGACTACCATTATTTTCCAGAACTGCCTTAACCCTCATGGGCATGGAGTTCACCAGAGCTTCACAGGTTGCCACTGGAGTCCTCTTCCACTCCTCCATGATGACATCACAGAGCTGATGGATGTTAGAGACCTTGTGCTCCTCCACCTTCCATTTGATGATGCCCCACAGATACTCTATATGGTTTAGGTCTGGAGACATGCTTGGCCAGTCCATCACCTTTACACTCAGCTTCTTTAGTAAGGCAGTGGTCATCTTGAAGGTGTGATTGGGGTCGTTATCATGTTGGAATACTACCCTGCGGTCCAGTCTACGCAGGGAGGGGATCATGTTTTGCTTCAGTATGTCACAGTACATGTTGGCATTGATGGTTCCCTCAATGAACTGTAGCTCCCCAGTGCCGGAGCACTCATGCAACCCCAGACCATGACACTCCCACTACCATACTTGATTGTAGGCAAGACACACTTGTCTTTGTACTCCTCACCTGGTTGCCGTCACACACGCTTGACACCATCTGAACCAAATAAGTTTATCTTGGTCTCATCAGACCACAGGACATTGTTCTAGTAATCCATGTCCTTAGTCTGCTTGTCTTCAGCAAATTGTTTGCAGGCTTTCTTGTTCATCATCTTTAGAAGACGCTTCCTTCTGGGACAACAGCCATGCAGATCAATTTGATGCAATGTGCAGCATATGGTCTGAGCACTGACAGGCTGACCCTCCACCCCTTCAACCTCTGCAGCAATGCTGGCAGCACTCATATGTCTATTTCCCAAAGACAACCTCTGGATATGACTCTGAGCATGTGCACTCAACTTCTTTGCTCAACCATGGCGACGCCTGTTCTGGGCGGAACCTGTCCTGGTCTGCTGTATGGTCTTGGCCACCATGCTACAGCTCATTTTCAGGGTCTTGGCAATCTTCTAATATCCTAGACCATCTTTATATAGAGCAATGATTCTTTTTTTCAGATCCTCAGAGAGTTATTTGCCATGAGGTGTCATGTTGAACTTCCAGTGACTAGTATGAGAAAGTGAGAGTGATAACACCAAATTTAACACGCTTCCTCCCCATTCACACCTGAGACCTTGTAACACTAATGAGTCACATGACACCGGGGAGGGAAAATGGCTAATTGGGCCCAATTTGGACATTTTCACTTAGGGGTGTACTCACTTTTGTTGCCAGTGGTTTAGACATTAATGGCTGTGTATTGAGTTATTTTGAGGGGACAGCGGATTTACACTGTTATACAAGCTGTACACTTACTACTTTACATTGTAGCAAAGTGTCATTTCTTCAGTGGTGTTACGTGAAAAGATATAATAAAATATTTACAAAACTGTGAGGGGTGTACTCACTATTGTGAGATATTGTACCATAATTATCAATCATTATTTATATTTCATTGACCTGACTTGACTACTCATTATTCGGCTGTTGTTGAGTGGATTGGGAGTATTGGGATTTGGACAGATTGTGATAGTGCCATACCTCTGTAATTTTGGCATAGATCATTGTTTTTCTTTTTGCATTTTTTAGTGTAAATCTGCAGGCCTTACATTATACAAAATTAATATGGATCAAAAACATAAGATCAGAAAGGTATAAGGCATTATTACAACACCTGATTGATATGGAGGTAAGATAGCACAATATTCATTCAGTATACAAAGTATTTTGTCTGGCTTAAACCATCATCTTCAAATACAAAAGTTATTGAGTTATACGAGAGTCCCATCAATTTCTAATTAAAGCTGTGCACTTTTAATGATACTGTGACCTGTATACTAAATCTGCACCTAGACAAACATTTTAATAAAGCTCAGTGAAGGCTGAAGGCTGTTGTACATTTTCTTCTGGATGTAGAGCTCTAATAAAAGCTGTTCCAAACAGGATAATATTTTAATATAACTCTGAGCTCTAAAGTATTATAATATTCCATAGCTAAGCTTGGATGCAACTGCTTCACATTCTTTCCAAAACATTTTTGATGAATGTCTGTTGATAAATGACCACAAGACATGGAGAGCCAAAAATTACACCAGGACGCTCGGTAACTCTGTAAAGATTTACCATGCATGATTGTAAAGTAGAAGCACACATGTTTAAACAATCTCTACGTGAAATCTCTCCCTTGTCTGTAATGTCCTACAGATTCCCAAAGCAGAAGCATGGAGAAAAGAAAAAGCATAAATCTCTCAAAGTTCAACTCTACTTTGTCCCTTTGAAACTGAAAATGAAGCATGATTTTCCATTGCACTGTAGTCCTTCAGTAATAATGGCTGTTGGAATAAAGTGCGGATATTCCCCACTAAATTGTGGATTGATACCAAATGCTCTCTGTACAGTGAAAACAAAAGAACAAGGTGAACACTAGGTTAGTATTGCAATTAACCTACTATCTGTTTCCATATTGTTTTTGTTTTAATATTCACAATATTTTGATTAATTATATGGAATTATTTTGATTTAATGAATTGTGCATAGTACCAATAAACCTTTACAGCTTATGTTAGGACACACCAATATATACATGTACTATCTATATGTGTACAATGTATACAGTGGGATTATATTTCTTGGTAACAGGGGTCACACATTGCCTGGAAGAGAGTTCAGTAATGATTCGTCACTGCAGTAGGTAGGTTTTAACTGAACTGCAGATGGTTCTAATTATTTTTGAGCAATAACAGAATTTAAGAACTAAATCCTAACCACATGTGCACTAACCTATACAGGACTGGGGCAAACTAATGTATATATATATATATATATACATATATATATATATATATATGAAGCAATAGTCCGGGATTAAGCCAGTATGTCAGGAGATGGCGCTAGCCCTGGGGTAATATTCCTCTGCAGACTTAACCCTGTTGCACACAACCCCTTTGTTTTAAAACCATAGGTAAACAGAATAAAGTGCATATAGTGACAGTGTATGTAAACGTGTATGTAAACGTTTTGCTGTGCGTATCAATCTTATTACGCAAATGATAAATTATAACATACGTGTGAAGCAAAGAAAAAAATAATGAAAAACTTTTTGTTAACGTACAGCAGTGTTAGCTATGTGAACTTTGAGTTATTTGTTGTCGTTGATACTTAGATCATAATATAATAATGTCCATAGATAAGAAACACAGTAACATACTTTTGCAAAGTTCCAGATATTGAAAAAATGTGTTCAGTGAGTTTCGGTGATAATATTTCAAGACTTGCAAAAGTGATCCGGTGATTTCACTCCGTGCTCCCCTCCTGTGTCCCTACTCACCAGAGCTAGGTACCCCTGCAGGGGTAGCTTGCCTATGCTGAATCTTTATCTATTTAGCTTGGGTTGGGATCCTCAATGTCTGGTCTTTCCAGGAACGATCGCCTTGCTGGTCCTCCTATGCTATAGTGTAAAACCGTATTTTTATTGTCCAGATAAAATATATATATATATAAAAAAAGGTATTGCTGGGTTCCAGTGGTGATGTAATGAGAACAACACGCTATTGGTAGCTCGGCTACCGTTTGAGGAAGAGACGTCTCCCTTCCTTTTACTGAAGCTGGCATTCCCTACACCAAAGCCACGAACCAGAGCGTGACGTCAGAATGTTCGTACGTATTCAATGGTCCCGCCTTACGCGTTTCGTCATCCGACGTCTTCGGAAGCGGTGGCCATCTTGGTACTCCACGAGTATATATATACACCCGAGGGGGTGGTCTGATTAAGGTGTCATCACATGACTCAATATCTTAATGAACGTCGGCCATGTTTTTGGTAGTAAAAACCGAAGGAAGTAAATGTTTGAAAACCGAAAGAAGGGAAGAAAAAGGTTTCGTATAGAAAAAGTGCTTTGGGGGTTTTGTGAACAGATCCAGTAGTTGATTACATATAGCGAGGTAGGGTAACCGCGGGATAAAAGCCCCAAGGCTCAGAATTGGAAAACCATAAGAATACAAAGAATAGAATTGCAAATCATAGTAAACTTCTGGCGGACCGGAAGGGCTGCGCTTTTTAATATACACATTAGTGACAACCCACGGACGTGCCATAAGAGGAAGCGACTCACTCTTCCTTAGATTATATATCATATACAAAAAACATATAAAAACATAGGTACATAATATGATACATTTCAACTGTTATTCCTAGACAGCCCATGTTGAGTCTCAGTCCGGGATTGCTGCACTCAAAAATGTAATAATGAAAAAATATATACAAAATGTACAAATGAGTTCCAAAATATCAACAGTTTTGGGCTATAAATACAATCATTTATGCCCTTCCTCAGGTAGGAACCATTGTGTATTAACTTAATTTTTTCTACTCCATAAATAATCCTTCTTACATCGGGAATCAATTAAACAATTAATTATACAAAGGACATAGTAACTCCTTCTATTTCCTTTAACCGTTTAGTCACCGAACGGTGTCCACAGGTCAGACTAGTCTTCATTCTCATGTAAAGAGGAGTCCACAGATCTATCGATCATAGAACAATCAGATAGTCAAATGATCACACATTCTAAAAAAGACAATAGAAAAATCTCTAAAAATATTTTTGCACGTGTGTTTTATATATATATCCATACATACACAATAGAGCTGAGGATCAAAATATATCTACAGAAAAAGATGCAAATCAAAGTCTTTGTTTAACCCCTTGGGCAATAAAGTGTCCAAGCAATTAATTCAATAGACTTCATGTTTTTTTTCATTTTCATATTACCACCACGTCTGTCAGGTGGAATTGCTTCTGTGACCATGCATTGTAACTGAGCAATTGTGTGCCTCATTTCCTCAAAATGCCTTGCCAACGGTATATGCATTAATTTATCACGTATAGCATACTTATGTCTGGCTATTCTATCCTTTACTTTCTGTGTGGTCTCTCCAATATAAAAAAGACCACATGGACACTTGATGATATACACTATGAAGGAAGATTGGCACGTATGGTATCCATTTATATCAATATTCCATCCATTATGTGGATGGTTGAAAGATTTTCCTTTTATCATGGCACTACATTGTGTACATGAGAAACAAGGATGCGAACCATAGTTAGGGGGTCCCAAAAAGGTTTTAGTGTTAACCACCTCCCACCCGGCCACTGTATATATACGGCCGGGCGGGAGCTTCCCCGTTCTGACAGGATGTGTATTTATGTCCTGCAGAATGGGAGCTCGCAGCGCGGCCACGCGGCGGGCTGCAGCTGGATCCTGTGATCATTATGATCACAGGATCCAGCTGAGCAGAGATCGGGATACGGGCGCAGTGACTGGCCCTCCCGATCATGTGACGGCTGTGTCCAATCATTGTAAACAGAGACGAACGTCTCTGTGACAGTTCTCCCCCCGCCAAGCTCAGTGAGAGCTCAGTGCGGGGGGGGGGGGAAGGGGGGGGGAGCTGCAGCTATGTGATAGCTCTCTGCATGATGAGGATTTCATGCAGAAAGCTGTCACAGATTGCCCCCCACACAGTGCACCAAGCACACTGATACCCCGTCCCCATACACATCAGTGTCCCCATAAAACAGTCCCCAAAACATCTGTATGTCCCCAATCACATCTGTCACCATACACAAAACATCTGTCACAGTACCCAAAACATCTGTATGTCCCCGTCACATCTGTCACAGTCCCCAAACATCTGTATGTCCCCGTCACATCTGTCACCATACACAAAACATCTGTATGTCCCCGTCACATCTGTCACAGTCCCCAAAACATCTGTCTGTCCGCCAACACCAAATAAACTGTGATTTGGGTTATTTTTACCAAAGAAATGTAGCAGTATCATTTTTGGTCAAAATTTATGAAGAGAAATTACTTATTTGCAAAATTTTATAACCGAAACGACGAAAAATGCATTGTTTTTGAAAATGTTCAGTCTTTTTTTAATTTATAGCGCAAAAAATAAAAAACCCAGGGGTGATTAAATATCACCTAAAGAAAGCTCTATTTGTGTGAAAACAATGATAAAAATGTCATATGGGTACAGTGTCGCATGACCGCGCAATTGTCATTCAAATTGCAACAGTGCTGAAAGCTGAAAATTGGTCCGGGAAGGAAGGGGGTTTAAGTGCCCAGTATTGAAGTAGTTAATAGCTGTTGCTTTAATTGGATCTGATCTAATTATTCTATTATAGATGGTTGGACCCCTTCGGTAGGAGGGCATAGGTGTAAATTGGAAATCCCTAACCTGTGGGCAATTGTCCCTTAGTATGGACCAGTGTTTTTTAATTATCCTAAAAACATGGTTAGAATGGGGATGGTATTGTGTGACAAAAGGAATTTTTTTAACAATTACATTTTTTCTCCTAGTATCTCCTTCTAATTCATCCCTAATCTGTCCCATTGTTTGTCTGGGATAGCCCCTCCTCACTAATTTACCTTTAAATTTATTTTAATCATTGTTCTCTCTGCTCTGAGTCACTTACAATTCTTTTTATCCAATACAATTGGCTCTTTGGGATGGATTTTAATACATTGGGGGGATGAAAGTTTGTATAATGTAATAACTGGTTGCGATCCATTGGTTTCACATATAAGTCACTTCTTAATGCACCCTCTCTAATGGATAGGTGTACATCAAGAAATTGTATAGTCTCTGTACTGTAATTGATATTAAATTCTAAAACAGGAACCAATAAATTCAGGTACTTGTCAAACAGTAAAAGGGTATCAATGTCGCCCCCCCCCCCCCCACAGCACAAACATGTCATCTATAAAGCGTACCCAACATTTACAATTGTCCTTAAACAGAATATTGTCATAGATGAATCCAGTTTCAATGATATTCATAAATGCGTTGGCATTGGGGGGGGGGGGGACATTAGAGCCCATAGATGCACCATTTAGTTGTCTATAATGCATTTCTTTATACAAAAATACATTGTCTTCAAGAACAATCTTTAAAAGATCTGTCAAAAATTAAATTTCCATCATAGCGTATCGTTTAGGATTAACCCACAAACGGTGGCAAGCCTCTGTCCCCAATTGATGGGGTATAACAGTGTGAAGGCTTGAAATATCCCAAGTGACCAGAATGGAGTCCGCAGGCACCTATAAATCATAAATCTTTGTCAAAAAGTCATTGGAATTTTTTATAAACGATTGGGTATGAGAAATCAAAGGTTTAATATTTTTATCTAAATACCTGGATAGAGGTGCTGTTACAGACTCCATACTGGACACAATTGGGTGACCCGGAGGGTCTACAGAGTTTTTGTGGATTTTAGGTAGAATATATAGCACACGGGGTTATTGGGTATTCAGCCATAAGATATTTACAGGTGTCGTCATCAATTATTTTATTATCTACTGCACTCACCAGGCATTTCTTAATTCTTTTCTGTATTTTGAAAATAGGATTACAATCCAGTTGGGCATAAGTATTTCTATCTTATAGAAGTCTCATAACTTCTCTGTTGTATTTATTTGTATCTAACACTACTTTAGATCCTCCCTTGTCGGCCGGCTTGATAGAGATATCAAGCCTAGCTGACAGGGAGTTAAGTGCCACTTCATCTGCTCTGCTCAAATTGTTAGGTGTATGGTCAATCACTGACCGAGGCACACAATTGCTGAATTACGATATATGGTCCTAGAAGCAATTCCACCTGACAGACGTGGTGGTAATAGGGAACTAAAACTGAAAAAACGTGAAGTCTATTGGATTAACACTTAGACACTTTATCACCCAAGGGGTTAAATAAAGACTTTGATTTGCATCTTTCTCTGTAGATATCTTTAGATCCTCAGCCCTATGTATGTATGGATATATACTAAAACACACATGCACTATTTGATAATATTTTTAGAGATTTTTCTATTGTCTTTTTTAGAATGAGTGATCGTTTGACTATCTGATCGTTCTATGATCGATAGATCTGTGGACTCCTCTTTACATGAGAATGAAGACTAGTCTGACCTGTGGACACCGTTCGGTGACTAAACGGTTAAAGAAAATAGAAAGGGTTACTATGTCCTTTGTATAATTAATTGTTTAATTGATTCCTGGTGTAAGAAGGATTATTTATGGAGTAGAAAAAATGAAGTTTAATACACAATGGTTCCTACCCGAAGAAGGGCGCAAACAATTGTATTTATAGCCTGAAACTGTTGATATTTTGTAACTGATTTGTACATTTTGTTTATATTTTTTTATTAATACATTTTTGAGTGCAGCAACCCCGGACTACTGCTTCTTATATACAGCCTATGGGTAAGGCTTGATTGCTGGAACCTTTGAGAAGAAAAGAGTGCTGCTCACCACACCAGGATACTATATCTATATATATATATATATATATATATATATATAGCGGTGGCCCCGGACCCCTAGATGCCTAAAGGTGACCTCCAGAGTTACGGAGAGCTGACATCCTTCTTGACAGTATGGGTTACTAGGCATGGTGGGTGTAATGCAAGTTGGTTAACATGGGTGCCAGTCACTTTTTGAATGCAATAAAAAGAGATTTATTGTCTCTTGAACAGAACTGGTGGAGAGAGGGTTAGGGCCAGGACACCCTTAGGCAGCTGCAATAGCAATTGTCAGACTCAGAGCAACTGCATTTGTAGAACTGCTGTCTCCTCTGGCAACTGAGCTTCAACAGTCAATAGAGATCTGTACATATAACTCGCAGTAACCCGTTTATAGATCTTCTCTCACATCTCACAGTATCCTACTGTATATCTTCACTCACTGAGCTCCCGGTCTCTCACTAGTCTTCCAAATCCCAGACGTCACTGGATCCCCTGAGCTCTTCCACAGGTAACCTGCTGTATAATCCTCCAGCGTCACCCCTGTTAACCTGCTGGGTCCCTGGGTTGGCACTCTGCTGAAGTGTTTCCACTTGTTCACCAACCCTGGCTAGTGAATAAGACTGCCCTGGTACTTCTTCAGACTTCCACAAACTGGCCTCTGATAATAGGAGTTCCTTAGTGGCAACTGGGTCCCCTTTATCTCTGACCTTGTTCCTCACTTGCCTCTGGTAACAGGAGTGGTCGTCCCATGTGGCAACTGCGTCTCCTTCACCTCTGGCAACACTTGGTTGCTGATCCGTCTGAACCTCTGCAACGATCAGGCTCCCTTGGGGATGAGCCTCTGCAACTTGGTTGGACTTCTGGCCGAAAGTCCCAACCCTGCGCTGCTTCTCTCAAACCTGGATAGGCCTCAGGCAGCCTAGCAGCCAAGTGCTCCGGGGATAGGCTTCTGGCCTAGCAACCCAGAACCTTGTAACATACTTCCACCCAGACAAGAAAACCAGTTTGTTGAAGATAAGCAGACTATGGACATGGATTACTGGAACCATGTCCTGTGGTCTGATGAGACCAAGATAAACTTATTTGGTTCAGATGGTGTCAAGCATGTTTGGCGGATCATTCTCCTCCACCTCCTCCTCTTTTTTTCCAATCCTGCCATATATCTGAACACAAGACCAAACCTGCACTGCACCTTTATGTGGAGCATTGTTTTTGTCTTCTTCAGTTCCTTAAATCTTCCTTTAATGCTTACATATATGAGAGGTGCAGTCTGAAGCCACTGTTATAGACTAGAAGCTGGGTTTAGTTTGTGTCAGGCTGCAGAGGAATCTGACCACATGAAGTTTCATGGGTTGTTGGGCATAACTGGCATAATGCCAGTGCTAGATAGCAAGAACTGCTGCAGAAAGTATATCATAAAGGTTTTGAGGTGATTACCCAAGGAAATATTCACTGCAAGTTCTCCCATGTTTATATATGGCTTGAACTGTCCTGCTCTGACCCAAGTTTTACACATTTTGTTATTTACAAATGTAATTTCTTCAGTGTTGTTACATGAAAAGATATAATAAAATATTTACAAAAATGTGAGGGATGTACTCACTTTTATGAGATACTGTATATATGATCTGCTCGGTGCCTGGAAGTGGAATTAACATTGCATTTACAAATTAAGAAGGACTTCATTTAGATATGAACTCCAGCTAACACTTTTTTAAGTAGTTACACCAACAGTTTTCCTTTTTGGGATACAGGATTTACATAAATTAATAAAAGTTGACCATTGGATCCACACCTGTCAGTGTTAAATAAATTGTCTCAATCCTCTAATTGCCACTTTTGCTAGAGATCAGTTACTTAATTAAAGCAAGTTGAACAATAACAGACCCACTGGCTGTATCATCAGGTGAAAACAATGTAATTGCCCACAAAATGACCCCATTTTGGAAAGCAAACACCCCAATGAATAATCTATGAGGCATAATGAGTCTTTTGAACGGTTCATTTTTTTCCAGAAGTTTTTGGAAAATGTGGGAAAAAATGAAAACACTTTTTTTCACACAAAGTTGTCCATTTATAAGATATTTCCAACACATAGCATGTACATAGCAAAAATGACACCCCAAAATACATTCTGCTACTCCTCCTGAGTATGTCAATACCCCATGTGTGAGACTTTTGCACAGTCTGGCCACATACAGAGGCCCAACATTGAAGTAGCACCTTCAGGCGTTCTATGAGCATAAATTACACATCTCATTTCTCAACCACGTACCTATTACACTTTTGAATGTCCTGGAGCACCAGGACAATGGAATTGCCCACAAAATGATCCCATTTTGGAAAGCAAACACCCCATCATATAATCTATGAGGCATGATGAGTCTTTTGAACATATCCTTTTTTTCCAGTAGTTTTTGGAAAATGTGGGAAAAAAATGAAAACACATTTTTTTTACACAAAGTTGTCCATTTATATGATATTTCCAACACATAGCATGTACATAGCAAAAATGACACCCCAAAATACATTCTACTACTCCCCCTGAGTATGGCAATACCAAATATGTGAGACTTTTACAGGTGATGACAGTCTCTGACAGGTGATTGGCGATGGTCACTGATGGGTGACTGGTGGAGGTCACTGATGGATGACGGGTGACTGGCGGTGGTCACTGATGGGTGACGGGTGTCTGGCGGTGGTCACTGATGGATGACGGGTGTCTGGCTGTGGTCACTGATGGGTGATGGGTGACTGGCGGTGGTCACTGATGGGTGATGGGTGACTGGCAGTGGTCACTGATGGGTGACGGGTGACTGACGGTGGCCACTGATAGGTGACGGGTGACTGGCAGTGGTCACTGATGGGTGATGGGTGTCTGGCGGTGGTCACTGATGGGTGACGGGTGTCTGGTGGTAGTCACTGATGGGTGACAGGTGACCTGTGATGGTCACTGATGGGTGTCTGGCAGTAGTCACTGATGGGTGACTAGTGTCTGGCGGTGGTCACTGATGCGTGACGGGTGACTGGCAGTGATCACAGATGCGTGACAGGTGACTGGCGGTGGTCACTGATGGGTGACGGGTGACTGGCGGTGGTCAATGATGGGTGATGGGTGTCTGTGGGTGGTCACTGATGGGTGATGGGTGACTGGCGGTGATCACTGATGGGTGACAGACCATGGGTGACTGGCGGTGGTCACTGATGGGTGATGGGTGACTGGCGGTGGTCACTGATGGGTGACGGGTGACAGGCCACGCTCACTGATGGGTGACGGGTGACAGGCCACGATCACTGATGGACAATGGGTGACAGGCCACGGTCACTGATGGGTGATAGGTGACATGCCATGGTCACTGATGGGTGACGGGTGACAGGTGCACTTTATGATGACAGTCTGATGACAGGTGCACTTTATGATGACAGGTGAACTTTATGGGGGCAGATGTGGTGACTGTTGGGTGACAGGTGCAATGGGGTTGCAGGGGTGATGTGACAGGTGCTTGGTGCTTTACACAGATCAGTAACTCACTGACCCTAGCTCTTCTCTCCTCACATTGGAAACTGTGTGAGGAGAGAAGAGCTGGTAACAGTGAGTTACCGCTCTGTTTACATTACATGTGATCGGCTGTGAGTAGATCACAGCCGATCACAAGGTAACAGCCGCCGACCAACGGCTGATACCAGTGTCAGGGACAGGCAGTGTTCCCTGGGAACACGCCACCACTGACATGCACGTGCAGCACGCTCCTGATCGCACGCATGCACCGTGCGAATGGGGGAAGTACCATTTATGATCAGCCGTCACTTCATCACGGCAGATCACATGGTAAACAGCCATGACCAATGGCTGTTCACCCCCGTCAGTGACGAGGTGTGTCCAGGGGACCGACAGAGCTGGGATGCACGCGCCTGATTGCGCGCAATCCCAGCTTAAAAGGCCGATGTCATATGATGTCCGCCCACAACGAGAGCCGCACCGCTCCGCCATCAATGACGGTGGGTGGGTGGCAAGTGGTTAAAGAATCTGACCTCCATGCAGAATCTTTTCCTCTGAAAAGTGATCCCCACAAGCTAATCTCCCACACGTGGTGGACTCTGGAGGCAAAAGTTAAGTGTAGTATCTTACAACTGTGAGCTGCTCACCATTACTCTAATGAGGACTGCCCAAAAAATTAAAATGAAAGGTGGGGTAAAAGGAGAGCTAAAAGTGTTGCAAGTGGAAGCAGTAGGTAGCTATAGGTGTGTTGGCTAGAATGTGCCCTCTTACTCCTCCTCCACCTCCACTGCCATCTCCTCCTCCTTCATCCCCTCTTACTCCTCCTCCACCTACACTGCCATATCCTCCTCCTTCATCCCCTCTTACTCCTCCTCCATCACCCTCTCCTCCATCTCCTCCATCACCCTCTCCTCCATCTCCTCCTTCGCCTCCATCAACTTATTCTCCTCCACCTCCTCCTCTTTTTTTCCAATCCTTCCATACCTCTGAACACAAGACCAAATCTGCACTCCACCTTTATGTGGAGCATTGTTTTTGTCTTCTTCAGTTCCTTAAATCTTCCTTTAATGCTTACATATGTGAGAGGTGCAGTCTGAAGCCAGATATCTGCTGTCATAGACTAGAAGCTGTATTTAGTTTGTGTCAGGCCGCAGAGGAATCTGACCACATGAAGTTTCATGGGTTGTTGGGCATAACTGGCATAATGCCAGTGCTAGATAGCAAGAACTGCTGCAGAAAGTATATCATAAAGGTTTTGAGGTGATTACCCAAGAAAACATTCACTGCAAGTTCTATATGTTTATATATGGCTTAAACTACCCTGCTCTGACCCAATTTTTACATATTTCGTTATTTACAATTTTTTATTTAAATTTGTAATTGTTTTTTTTTTTGTTAGGCCAAGCAAACAAAGGATAGGATAGCAATACAAATTGGGTATTGGAAGCTGGGAAACATGCTGCAAACGTGAGGCCACAAAATTTGGTGGGAAACTGATCCCAATCCCCCTCAGTCCTTGTTGGCCTCTTCCTACGAGTCTTTCTCCAGAGACAAGAAGAGCAAGCAGAATCAAAATTTAAAGCATACAATTGTACAACCAGAGGCTTTCCATGCTTTCCCAAATCAGGGTCATTCAAGAAATTAAAGAAAAAACATACAGGGAAGCCTAAAAGAAGAGATATAGGCGCTGAAGCGTGGAGGTAGTAGGTGACGAGCCTTAATTATGTGACTTATCCTTTTACGCCCTCTTCCTTTCCTCTGCCACATACTCCTCATTTCTATTCAGCCTTCATCTCTTCCTCTGTCACAGTCTGAAGCCAGGCTCAGAGGCCAGTAGTTTTAGCAGTTGAGAGATTCATGAGTAGTCAGCTGGATTAATACACAAACAGACCCACTTAGTGGATGATGCAGCCTCACCTGAGGCACGGGGTCTAAGCACTAGCCAGTCTGCCCCAGAGATCCTGAGAGTGCAGATGGATTTCACTGCATGCTAATGTTGGATCACAGCCCTCAGCATTGCCCCAGCAAAAAGAGAGCAAGTGGGGGTCAGGTAGCAAATGAAGCAGATAAGGAACAAGCAGAAGCTTAGTAGAAGGCCAAAGGTCATTAACGAGTAGTAGGTGGATTGTATCAGATGGAAGCATAGTTGATGAAAAAACCAAGGGTCGATAACAAGTGGTATCAAAGATAAGGACAGCTGCAGGTATGCAAGGAGCAAGATACAGACTAAAGAGAGCACAATAATCTGGCAAACAGGAAGTGCAGAGACATGACTTAAATAAGGAGATTCATCGGAGGAACAAAGAGTTCAAGGTTCACCAGACACAAGCTTGTTCAAGGGATCTGGTAGGGAGCGCTCCAACATCTCAGGTGGCAGAGTGAGAGCAGCTAAAGCCTGACACCACAGAGGTCCCAGGTTCAGATCCAAACCCCTCCTCTTTCTTTTCCTCCCCCACCCAACTGTCTACCACTCAAGTACCAGAATGACCTGCTGCTCATGTCATGTCAGAGAAATCCTTCAGCACAGTGGGGGGTGTCATATTTTGTGACTGAGATGTAGACTTTTACTAAAACAAATCAGACCAGCAGGACAGAGGGTGACCTGAATAATGGAGGACTACCAAATGCTCACTGCAGATGTTACTGATAAAATCAATACATTTATTTTATATACATTACATTTAACTAAGAAAAGACCAAACACATTTTGGGTATATTGGGGTTGCGGTGCAGTTTAACTGAGGGTGTGTGTTGATTTGGATATGCAGTGTTATTACACTTTTTTTCCAAAAGGATGCAGTGAAGAGCTGCAAAAAGGCAGCTCTTGAATGGACTGTAAGCAAACATAACCTGATGCACTCTACTCACCTTAGTCTAAAATGTATTTATCATTCAGTTGATGCAGACAGATGTTGGTCCTTAACAAGATTTTTGGGTATAAAGATTTATGCCCTGATGAAAATGTACCCCAGCACTGCAATTCAAAGAACTAAAGCATAGTTTGATAAAGAAGATGTAGGCCACTTTCACACTTGTGTGACTTATCCTGCAACTTGGGACTGCAAAATCGCATGACAAGTCGTACCCCATGATTTACAATGAGTACTATTCATATCTGTGCGACTTTAAGTTTCAGCGACTTCAAAGTAGTCCCCGCACTACTTTGGTTCGACTTTGATGCGACTTGAGGTCCATAGACCTCAAGATTACACAGGCATTGCTTCAAGTCGAGTCAAAGCCGCACGGCAAAGTCACTTGACTTTCAGGTCGTACAATTGTGAAAGGGGCCTTAAACACAGGCACTAAAATGTGACCTGTTATTTTGCTTTTGGTGCCATTTAAAGTAGACTTAAAAGTATATCCCTGTGTCCCAGAGCATGGGGTGCAGGCTTATCCTGATACCTATTCAGAAGGATAGTAAATGTAAAGAGGAAAGGATTGCTGCTATTCCTGACCAGCCCCTGTGAACAAACAATAAGGAGCGGCCTCAGCCTACATGTCTCCACCACACAACCTGATGCATTTTGCCTTACCCATCGGGCCTTAGCTATAGGGTTGACCCTAATCATTTGTTCACCTGGGCTTGTTGGGAGTAGTTGCGATCTTTTTCTCTTTACCCAAGCACTGAAATGTCATATAAGCTTTAACATGATAATATCACTTGGAAAGCCTATTTTTGTTTTAATTGCTAGTGGTGAAAAGGTTCTTATTTGGGCACTTCAGCTATGAGGTGACAACACTCTGGCTCTGTATCCCAAAATGTCATGTCTATAAATCCCCCCTTTTAAATGCTCTCCCAAATGAATCTATAAGTTTCTGTGTTATTGTGAGAATGCACTTGAGCTCATCCTGCAAAAATACAATACAGCCCATCGCAAGGGTGCATTATTGTTGAGTATGCAAGATAAAACAGAAGACAAGCTTGACAAAGGGGACTCTGCCCCAAAATGTGTTGCCACACCCATGGTTTTCCAGAATGCATGTCCGACAGAGGCCGACCGAAAGGCCAGCTTCTTTTGAACAGACCGACATACACATGGGCAGAATGTCAGACAGTGTTTTCAACCGGCAAATGTCTCCCAACATTTTCCCCATGTATATGGGGCTTTAGGCAGTGGTGGCTGGTGTATGAGGGCGCTTGGGCGCCGTCTCCCTGCCGGCTAAAAAAAAAAAAGTCAGCCCGCCCCCCTGCAGGGGGCGCCGGCACATTGACTTTATTTTTTTTTTTTCAGCTCCTTGGCTGTCACCTGTGTCACTGGCTGCATAACTGCCCCCACCTCTGTCACTGGCTGCATAACTGCCCCCAACTGTGTCACTGGCTGCATAACTGCCCCCACCTGTGTCACTGGCTGAATAACTGCCCCCACCTGTGTTATTGACTGCATAAATGCCCCCACCTGTGATACTGGCTGCAATTTACCCCCACCTGTGATATTGGCTGCAATTTACCCCACCTGTGATACTGAACTGTATACTGTGCCCTGTGATGCTGGGGCTGTATACTGTGTCCTGTGATACTGAGCTGTATACTGTGTCCTGTGATGCTGAGCTGTATACTGTGTCCTGTGATGCTGAGCTGTATACTGTGTCTTGTGATGCTGAGCTGTATACTGTGTCCTGTTATGCTGAGCTGTATACTGTGTCCTGTGATGCTGAGCTGTATATGTGTCCTGTGATACTGGGGCTGTATACTGTGTCCTGTGATGCTAGGGCTGTATACTGTGTCCTGTGATGCTGGGGCTGTATACTGTGTCCTGTGATGCTGAGCTGTATACTGTAGCGTGTGATGCTGAGCTGTATACTGTGTCCTGTGATGCTGAGCTGTATACTGTGTCCTGTGATGCTGAGCTGTAGACTGTGTCCTGTGATGCTGAGGTGTAGACTATGTCCTATGATGCTGAGCTGTGTACTCCTGACACAATATGTGGAATACAGGGGATGGAGTGGGTGGGGCTTATTGGAAGTAGGAGTGGTCAAAAAGGACCCTTCCTGGCACCCCCCCATCCTAAAACTTCACCAGCAGCCACTGGCTTTAGGGTTTCCGACTACTTAAACAAATTTGCTAGTGCTTAAAAGCCTTACATTGATCTCTCTCTAGTCACTTTTTCATCAGCACTCCATATGCTTTCTCAACCAGAGTTAAGCATATTGTCAATATAGCTTCCAGGAATCCACCTTTTTAAAGTGAGAGGGCTGGTTTATCCAAAAGCCCCCAATTTGGCCCTTTTAAAGCTGGCCATACACTATACAATCCAATTGTACAATCTCCTTTAGACCCACCATCAACTATGTAGCGCAAGGGCCTGTATGACTGGATACAATTTCATTGTAATGTCCACTTATTATTTTTGTAAATCTAGAAGGAGATTGTACAGAGATTGCATCTGGTTGTACACCTATGTTCACTTTAACACAGCTGATCTAAAATCAAGACAGGCAGTACATAAAGGTTACTATAACAATTTCCTGCATTGATTCACTAAATCCACAAACATGCAGGATTCGCCACAAACCAGTTTTGCCAGCAAGCCAGAACCTCATCCCCAATCAGAATATATAGGCAATCTGAAAATTACATCTGCACTATGGGTAGTTCAGCAAGGAAAGCAGGCACATCATGTGATTCTTGTATTTGTATCTGCGTGCCAGAAAGGCTAAATATAGTTAGAAAAAGACTTCATTAACATTTCATTTTACAATCCCTACAAAGATTTACAGCCATGATAATATAATTAAACACTTAATAGTTTAGTTAAGTTGTGTGGCTGTTCTTGCTGTGCAGACACTGGCATTTCAGACCTTCTTCTGGCTAACTCTGTTGAATTCTAATTACTGCGTGTTTGCTTCCTTGGACAATGTCAGATAAAGACCTTGATTGGATTATCTTTCCGTATTACATTCTGGAAGAAATTAACACATCTGGTTGAGACAGTAATCTAATATGCCATTTTCATGAATTGCTTCTTAGCCTTAAGCAGTGTGTTTGGATCTAATAATCATTCTTGCTTGGGTGTGGATGTATTTATTAAGAAGCTGATGAAATGTGATACATCTGAGAAAGCTTGTTCCATTCTTAATAGCAGGTCACAATATCTATTTAGTAGTTAAAATACTTATGTCATTTTAGGAATTTACTTCTACAAGTCAACGTAGAACTGACAATTTTTTTCTCTCTATAACAGAGACAAGTTTACTATAATCAAAAAATGCAAAAATATACTGAAAAGGACACAGTCCTCAAAAGGACCAGGATGTATATTTTTTTATAAGACTTAGGGGTTGATTTACTTAAATGAAAGAGTGCAAAATCTGGTGCAGCTGTGCATGGTAGCCAATCAGCTTCTAACTTCAGCTTGTTCAATTAAGCATTGACAAAACAACCTGAAAGCTGATTTCTATGCATAGTTGCACCAGATTCTGCACTCTCCAGGTTTAGTAAATCAACCCCTTAGTGCGTATGAATAAGGTGGGCATACTTTGCCAAACTGCAAGTACCGTGATTTAAGAAAAGTTGAAGACAGTTTGATCATGTAGAGGTATAAACAGGTAATAATGAACTTTGAAGCCACTCATGATCTTTTCTGCTGAGAGTGCTGAGGGTTCATATTTCAATGGAGAAACAACCATTTCACCATGCATGTACCACATTTAAATGCCCCCCCCCCCCCAAATGAGGAAGAAAACTACAGGACATTCTCGTGGTCTAAAAATACGAATAAAGATGGGTAACTGAGGGATCTGCCCATCAAAGGCAAGTTATTGGCTGGTCAGTGTTTATATATTGTAGACAGTTCACATCCAACGCTAAGGTTGCGCTTACCTCAAAAAATTGATCTCTTGTTACAGGAGATAAAACGAGCCTTGTTAAATATCCACATGGATGTGTGCAGACATGGAGTATATGGGCCCCCACTGTTGTCTCCCGATCACGATGAACCTTTCTTCTTATACTAGAGTGCAGGATATTACATGGAAAAAAAGGCTCGCATAACGTAATACAGTACAAATAGACGTTTTTTATAAAAATGATTGCACTTACAATTAGACGGATAAAAACAGGTCCGTCACAGGAAATGGTATCAAATTCTACATCCTCTGGAATCGAGGTGTGTCAGAAAGGAGCCATAACCTGACCGGTTTTGTCACTAATGGACTTCTTCCCTGGGTTTGGCATCCATCCCTGACCACTGCTTTAAATAGAGTAAATGAGAGACACGGCTCCGTCACAGATTGCGGAACTTCTGGGTCACGTCCGGCCTCAATCTCCTCTAACATCCCCATTGGCTACATTGAGTTTCACGCCTCAGTTTAGCTCCATACAGAGGATTGTAAACCGCATAAGTAAACGCAGCTTACTGTTCCCGTCTGGAAATTGCTTCATCACCAAAGACAGCCAAGCCTCGTTTTCACCCCGCTTGCTGTGCGTCATAAAAAAGCGGTGAGATGACCAAGCTTTGCTTTCATCATACTCAATATTCAATGTGAATTTCATATTTCAAATGAAAATCTGACAGAAGAGGGATAAATGCATATTTAAATTTATTCCCCAGTCAAAACACAAGGAATTAATCCTAAACAGCTGTTTTAAATCCAGACACAACAACGGGGCTGTCAGGGGGAGGGGGTACAAATTAATATCCAACACTCCATTGCTGCAGACCCATAGCCAAAGCTGAAGCAAACAGAAAATTATTTGTGGGTGAACAATTATACTAGAAAGGCTTCACCAATAAGGTGAATAAAGCTTTCCAGTCAAAGGAGCTTTGTATCACCTCTCTCCTAACACATGGAAAATATGACAAAAAATAGATCACAAAAAAACAAGACAATGATGGATGAGAGAGAGGTTCACTCTACATAGTGTGCAATGACCAGATTAAGCCACCACAATTATCCCAAAAAAGGAAAAAACTAAGGAGAAATAAAATATAAAAAAATTAAAACCAACAAATATATAAACCAATTTTTGAGAATTAAGTATAAAATGACAGAAAATCCTCTGGCGTGCATGAACTTTGTAAAGTGGTGTCCTGGCCATCCTGAGCCGCCCTTATCTCAGGTAAGGGACGGCCCCTTCAACGCCTTGCTAATGGTCCGCTGTGTGAGCAGAAAAAGGTGTGGGACAGTGGCTCCGCCCACGGCCAGGTGAGCCTGACTCCTTATCTCTGGCTCCTGCCATCCCCTGTTTGCGGGCTATCCATTTGTGTGAAGCTGTTTCGTAAGTTACAATTCCCCTTTGAGATCATACTATTCCCGTCAGAGGTACCAGATATTTACAGACCCATTATTTATTTTTCAGAATGTCCTTATTGCATCATACTCCTGATGAATGGCTGTACGCCATGAAACACGTCGAGTTACATTTAAGATGCCAAGACAAACTCGGGTCCAAAAATACATCTTTTACATGTATACACCATTTATCGATGAACAATTTTAAAATGTGCTTGCTAATCATGTCTTTTTATTTTTGTATCTCAACATGTATATTATAGTTGTCTTTGTACATGATTGAATTGTTTTTTACAACATATCATGGTTTATAGAAAACAATATTTTATACTAAAGAATTAAACTTTAATCAATAAACTATTGACATGAGATTTATCCACCAATATTTTTTATTATTCATACAGTGGCGGGCTTCATTCAAAGTCCCATTTTCTACTCTCTTTGTACTCAGCAAATTTAGGGATGGAGTTCTGCCACTGCTTAGTATGTATATTTTTTGGGTGCCGGGTCACATTCATTTCTTGATAAAATTATGTTTTAATTTACACAGTGGCAAATGTGTGTGTACCTGGAAAGTCCCATTAAACTGTGGTTTCTGGATTTAAATTATCAAGGCACATGACAGCACCACTCTTCTTACAAGTCATCCCCGGCAGTCTTTTAAAGGTAAACGAGAGCTATGTGCTTTTTTCCAATTATGGGCAAAATGTCAATCCAGCGTGCACCAACACACCTCAAAACTACAAAACCACACTGTAGAGAAGAGACAGTTGTTAAGACAAACTAAAAAGGTTACAGTGCCATGTTTCCGAGACAACAGCCAAACATGTGGCACACACATTCTTAGGGATTGAGCAAACATATTGCATGTAGAAATAAGAAATTAATGTCTATTTGTTCATATGAAAACATGCACAGACTTGCAGCACATCTTTTAAGCCTTGATTGTACAGGCCACAATTTCTGAAGGAGAATGCAAGTCCATTGCATCTGGAGATAAGAAAAATATTCATTTTGAAGAAATGAAAGAGAAGTTCCACCCAGATTTTTTTTTTACATCATTCAAGTCCTTTGCCTATATAGACTTACCTTTGAAGGAAAAAAAAAATGTTATGCTCACCCTAAGTTGTTTGTTGCTAGGTGGTCTCTGTAATCTGCCCATTTTTGGTTCTAGGCTCTTCTCCTCACTTCCTGCTTCATCTGGCCTCCTGGGAGATGTGACTCATCATTTCCCAGGAGTCAGTGGGCTTCCCTGTACTGTAAAATCGTGTTATTTCCAGACAGGAAATGACGCGATTTAAGGCGGACCGAGATCGAGGAGTGCATGATGGTTACTCACCATGCACTTCTTTCAGGAAGAGATGCCAGGAGACTACGGATGGGCTTCAGATGCCCTCACCTAAAATGGAAAAGTCCAGCAGACAGAGAAACTAAATTGTGAGTAAAAAATACATGTAATTACTAGGCGGTTAAGTAAGGAAACAAAAGGTTACATCTATTTAGTATTAAAAGAGTGGATGCCAAAAAAAACAAAAACATTTTCTGGGTGGAACTCCACTTTAAGACTGACGATGGAAAAATATTACAAATTAGCATTATGTGTTGTAAAACTGTGTAGACAGACTGACTTTCTGACCTACTGAGTGGGCATATTGCATCTGAAAAAAAAATAGTTTCTTGATTCATAGACTGAGGAGGAAAAACATTTGCAATTTAGCACCACAGCTATTAAGTCATCCTGGACAGGCTGCAATTTCTTAAGGATTGAATGGCTATAGCGCATTTGGAAATAAAAATGTATGTCTGTTTCAAATAAAAAAATAAAAGTAAAAATTCACAAATTAGCAGCACACATTTAAAGCCTTTATTAGATAAACCACCATTTGTGAGGGAGAGAGCATGCACCAGTGTCCTGTTTCAATTACTAAAGATGGAAACAGGATACAGATTTGCACCACAAATATTTAGCCCGTATAGTCAGAGTCAGAGTGGGCTTATTGCACTGGGAAATAAAAAAAACATTTTTTTTGTGTTGAACTGAAAATAATAAACACAAACCAATTTGCACACAACCATTGAAGCATTTATTGGATAGCCCATCATTTCTGAGGGAGAGAACAAGCACAGCATCTGGAAATAAAAAAAAAAAATAGATTCTTGCTTCGGAGACTAAAGATGGAAAACAGTTAGCGATTTGCAAGCCTCAAGCCTGCATGGGCAGATTGAAATTTCTGAGTTACTGAGTATGAACATTGCATTTGAAAATATAAACAAGTGTAAACATTGTACAATTATAAACATAATCATTTAACATATTGCCCCAAGCCTTCACTGGAAGCTTCTTTTCAGGCAGGCCATGTTTTCTGATGGGGGAGAGCAAGCATATTACAGCTGGAAATAAACAATTATTTACTTTCCTTTCCATGAATCCATCAAGGTGGTACATATATATATACAACAAGCTGATGACATCTTCAAAAAAAAAGTGTATTTGATATAGAAAAAAGTGAAGTAAAAGAGAGAAGCAATAAAAAGAATTGCAGCACAGCTTTTATATCCTTTTTGGATAGGGCTTTCATGTTGAAGAGAGCTGGCCGATTTCATCTGGAAAAAAAAAAGAATTTAGTGTATTTTTTTAAAAATGTAACATAAGAGTCTATCCAAAAAGACTTAGACCATTATTTGTAAGGAAGAGAGCAGGCAGATTTCATCAATGAATATAAAATTACACAGAAACTTGGTGTAGACATAATATAAATATTGTAAACATTTACTGGACAGAAGCTCATCCTTATTAATGGGTGAATAATTTTGAGGGAGAAATTAGGTCTATTTCAGACACTGGTTTAAATAATTGTGCACATTTTCAGAACAGAGGTACATTTTAAGGCAGAGAGTCAGCTTCTTGCAACCAGAAATATGACTAACACATCTACTTTCTAGAAAGACATGATACAAAAATGATATGGGTTAACATAAAAGAATCTCATCCATTTTAATAGGAGATAATCTTGGAGACAAGGAGTAGTCATATTGTCAGAATGGACATGCCGGTGGACAAGATGGCTCCTCTGGGTGGAGTTCTGTAGATCTTCACAGGCTAATCCACATTACTTCTCATAGATGTAGGAATTAGGCAATGCTAATACTTATGTGCATGCGTGTGCCAATATTCGTGCACACATGAATGCGCGCATCCGTGAGCATACACATGCATGTTGGCGTGGTCACGTGCACCCGTCACAGACAGAGGTGCTAAATGGGCTATGTAAACTGAGCCAGTGCTCAGGTTCAGTGATGCTTTGTCTTCAGCCTTCTGTGTCCTGAGAACCTGTGATCCTGTTTCCAGTTACTGACCTGGCTCGTCTGACTACTCCTTGAACTCTGCCTGTACCTTGGCTTGTTTACCCACTGTCTGCTACCAGTATACTCCTCGCCTGCCTGCTATTGCCAATACCAACCTGCTTTGGTCTGCTGCTCACCAGCTGCCACCCTGCCTGCCTGCTTCATTGAGGACCTCTGGCGACTACCCTGCCTGGCGTGGACACCTGCTCTGCCAGCAAGACCTACAGGCACTGGTGCCACTCTGCACTTCTGCACCTTCTGTTCAAAATATCAGGGGCCCACGATTCAGAGGTGTAAGAGAGGCCTTCCTCATCATATCAGGCTTGGCTACCAGGTACTTGACACCTACTGTATTTTGCATAAGAAATAATGAAAGTGTATTTTTCTTAAGACACCATATTTTGTATGGATTTGCTTAACAGAAACGTATCCTTTTTCACAAAATACAATTTGGGAGGCAGGGAGTTGGCATATTTCGGTCAAAATACTAAAGGAAACTGTATTGTTCCCAAAAGCATGTTATAAAGGAAATCAAATTGTTTCTCAGCTGAATAATATTCTTTAGGATGTGTTGGGTTTTTGATGCAGACATTAGGTATATTTCACGAAGAAATATTGACAGAAACTTTATGTTTTCAGAGACTGTTTAAATGTTGTACACACAAGGCACAGAATCTCATTCTGTTTACCAGGATGCAATATGAGAATCAGGGAGTAGTAATTTATCAAGCAGAAATATTAAAACATTGAAGAAATTAATATTGATGCATGGAATCACACATTTTTAAATCTAAGATTATTTTAGAAGCAAGGAGAAGTCATAATTCAGCCAGTAATAAGCAATGAGGCTGTTATTTTCCAAAGAAAGCATATTGTAATGGTATTGATGTGCTGCACTGAAAAAGTATTCCTAATACAGACATAACAATACAATTACACAGTAATATAATTTTAGAGACCGCTTAAGAATGTATTTATGCAAAAAATATCATCCTTTTAAATAGGATTACTTTTGTAAGTAGAAAGAAGTTATATTTTAGCCCAAATTCTTCAATTGTTTTGTTATTTTTTCAGACACATAATTAAGACCCCTTTCACACTGAGGTGTTTTTTAGGCACTGTTGCACTAAAAAAAAGTGCCTGAAAAGCTCCTGGAAAATGCTTCTCATTAATTTCAATGGATGCTTTCACACTGGGGCGGTGTGCTGGTGGGGCGGTGAAAAACGTTCTACAAGCAGCATCTTTGGAACATGTTTGCAGTGCTTAAAAATGTGCCTCAAAAACTCCCCAGTCCATTGAAATGAATGGTAAATGCTTCAAAAGCGCACAAAAAAGCACTTCAAAAGTGCCTGAAAATGGTCCATGTGACCTTAAAAAAAGCAAACCGCTAACGCCTCAAAAGCACTTGAAAATCACTGCAAAAGTGTCATAAAAATGCCTGTGGCATGTTATGGGCAGTTTTCGAGCACCTCAGTATGAAAGGGGGAGTTCAACTGTAAAAAAGTATTTTCCATTGGAGGCAATTGAAAAGGGAGATAGCAGACCAAAAATAACAGACAGAAAAATAAATAAATAAATAAAGATTCCAGTCCTTCTATGGCAATAGGAGAAAAAAAGGTGTACAAAATTCAGATTTAGAGAATGTGAACGGATAGTTTCTATTTAAAGAATCACTGTTAGGCCACACTACTTTAACCGCTTCACCCCGGAAGGATTTCCCACTGTAGGACCAGAGCACTTTTTGCAATTCGTGTTAACTGACAATTGCGCGGTTGTGCGACGTTGTACCCAAACTAAATTTGCGTCCTTTTTTCCCCATAAATAGAGCTTTCTTTTGGTGGTATTTGATCACCTCTGTGTCATTTCTGATCACCGCTATAAACAAAAAAAAGAGCGACAATTTTGCAAACAAAAAAACAATATTTCTTACTTTTTGCTAAAATACAAATCCCCCCAAAAAATATAAAAAAACAAATGTATTCATCGGTTTTGGACGATTTATATTGTCCCTCATATTTTTGGTAAAAAAAAATCGTAATCGGCGTCTATTGATTGGTTTGTGCAAAAGTTGCCGCGTTTACAAACCATGAGAATTAATTTCTGGCGTTTTTACAATTTTTTTTTTTTACTAGTAATGGCAGCGATCTGCGATTTTTATCTGGACTTTGATATTGGGGCGGACATGTCGGACATTTTTGACACTTTTTTGGGACCAATGACATTTATACAGCGATCAGAAATTTAAATATGCACTGATTACTGTATAAATGTCATTAGCAGTGAAGAGGTTAATCTGCAGGGGGCAGGGAAGGGCTTAACTGTGTTCCCTAGGCATGTTCTAACTGCGAGGGGGCTGGGCTACCATGGGCATAAGAGATCTAACTTATCCCAGTGACAGGGATCAGTAGATCTCTTACATGCCCACTGACACAGCGAGGGGAACCACCGTGTGTACATCGGCGGTTCCCCATTGTTTCCCTCTGGCAGGTCATCGCGGCTCGCCGGTGGACATCAGGTCTGCCCAAGCCGGAGGCACACTACTCCAGAGTGCGGCGGGCATGGATCGCCACTTATATACGGCGATTCACGGAACAGAAGCACTTTGCCGCCGTACATATACAGTGCTCGGTCGGGAAGTGGTTAAAGAGCATGTATCCAAAATAATTCTGAATCATGAAGGATCAAACTGGTTATTATGTGGACACAAAATTGTAATTCTGCAACTGTAAAGTACAGTGACTGGTGAGTATGTAAACAACTTCATTAGGAGTCAATACAAGAGAGAGAAACAAGCTGAGTTTTATCATACAATAAAAATGAAAGTATATTATTTTAGAGACAATAGCCACACATATGGTACACAGGTTGAAGAGTATGTAAGTAGCTTGATTAAGCCATAAAGTAACAAGATGTAGGGATGAAGGCATTATCATGAAATAAAAATTAGAAAGTATTATTTCAGAGACAATAGCCAGTTTTATAGTACAGTGAAATAAAAATTAGAGTGTATTATTCAAAGACAACAGCAAGCAAATGTATACATTCAATGGTGAGCAAGCAAGCAACTTGATTTGACCACACATTTAAAAAGTGAGATTGCATTATTTCTGAGGCAGAAACCTGATATTTTGTACAGGTGCTGCATAGTATTTATGCAGCTTTATTAGGCTGCAATGTAACAGGAAATGATGAGGTGGGTTTTATCAAGAAATAAAAATTACAGTACATTATTTTAGAGGCAATAGCTACATACCGTATATTGTTTAATTGCTGCACAGTATGTGAACAACTTGCTTAGGCACCAATGTAAGAGGGAAAGACAAGGAAGCCTTTATCATGAAATAAAAATGAAAGTGTGTTATTTCAGAGACAATAGTCATAACTATTGTAAATTTACATGGTATGTAACCAGCTTGATTAGGTTACAAAATATGCTGAATCAGTACTATATAGAGAATGCCTTGTCTACCACACAGCTTTTTGTGTGCTGCGAAAGACATATGTGTACTTTAAGAAGGTAGTTTATTTCTTTAATAAAATACACGCTAAACAGCCTGAAGATCTTACCAAAAGAATTTTACTTCTAGAGCACAAACGCAAGAAATCCCTAGCTTACTCACATGCCTCTGAACTCAATTCAGCCAGAGTAGAATTATTGCATCTCTTGGCAAGTAATGCCAAGAAAGTTATTTTCCTTAAATGGGGAAGTTTATCACAATTGTACTAATAAATGTGGCAAGTACCATCCACCCATTAATTTCTACAGTATTGGACTTTCTAGATAAAATTAGTTTCTCTATAGGGCTCAGATTAATTCGGTCTTATCTCAAAGTGAGAAATTATATAATAAACTGTAAAAATGTATTTTGCCCATTTACCCCCTTTGAAGGATTGTGCGCTTACATACTGAATATCTCAAACAATCTCCACATTTAATGCCCTCTTGAATTTCTTTGATAGGAAGGGCCGTACTATGCATTTTTGGACATAAAGGGAAAGAAACCTAAACTGTCAATTAAATGACAAGCAATGGGAAAAAATTTACACTTCAAAATTCAAATTTTCCTTTATCGCAAAATTCAAAAGTCAGCATACAAGTTCCTCTCTAGATGACATTACCCAAAGTACTACATAAAATATACCCTGAGGAACCCAACATTTGTTGGTGCTGCAATTTAGACCTAGTCTTCCTCAAATACATTTACTGGACTTGCCTGCTTATTCAATTATTTTGGGCACAGATCCATCAGTGAATCTCCACCATTACAGGCACCTCATACTTGCTGGACTCTCACCACTATCTACTCTCTGAGTACTTAGACTCAATCAATGTTTAAAAGAAAAATTTAAGCCTGCACTCAATCAATGTCACCAAAATGTTAAAGTGGTTGTCAACTCGTGACAACCACTTTAACCTACAGGTAAGCCTATGATAAGGCTTACCTGCAGGTGCCCTGCATATCTCCTAAACCTGTACGGTTCAGGAGATATGCAGTGTATTTGCTGTGCCGACATCATGTCGGCACATGCGCAGTGAAGAAACGGCCTCCGTGCCATTCCTCCACTGAGATCTTGCTGTGACAGTCACAGCGCCGGAGTCGTGGCCCAGAAGGAAGAGGTGCTGAAGATGGATGCCGCCAGCACAGGGGACAGCGCTGGACGTCACAGGCTTCGTTTGCAGGTAACTGGCACATAATGGGCTACTATGCGATGCATAGTAGCCCATTATGCTTCTACATTACAGGGGCATGTAGAGGAAGTAAACCCAATCTGGGTTTACTTCTTCTTTAATCCCTATTCATTGGAAATCCAATACACCCTTTGAGCATACTAGAATGGAAACATTAGAAGACATGGCATTGCGCATGGTGGAAGCTATAGCTATCTCTCTTGACAAAATGGACCTTTATAGGTACCCTTGGTCATTAGACATGTGCAAGTCGTTTCGTTCCAAATTAGTTTTTTGTCAAAATCGAAACATATGAATATCGAAAAACCGTTTCACAAATTTTTCTGAAAATTACTTTTTGAAAAGAATGAAAATGCGAAATTCAAAAATTAGAAAAAAAGAAAATGCGAAATTCGAAAAAACGACCATGCACATGTCTATTGGTCATCCTGTTTTCACAGGATGACCAAGGCATTATATTTCCTGAATAAAGCAAGCCATTCAACGATTGCATTTCAGCTATTTTCTGATTAACTGGGTAGAGCTTGAAAAGTGGGTGGCACCCTGCTGTCCAACAATCTCTGATCCAAAAATTTAAGGCACTGGGTAAATAAGTATCGGCTGAACAGTAACTGTAGCCAATCTACTGCAGTCAATGTTTGGTAGCACCTTGTATTCTGACAGCCAGTGGCATTGTAAAAAAATAAGTGTGGCCAGCCTAAGGGCCGGTTCACACTGCAGCGGGGCGGAGCGGCACGACTTTGCGGCCCGTTCACATCTAGGCGAATTGTCAGGCGACTTGAGTCGCCTGACAATTTGCCTCAATGCTGTGCAAATGGGACCGTTCTAATAGGAGCGAATTGCTTCGCTCAGCATTAGAAAAATGGTCCCTGCACTATTTTTAGGGCGATCTCAGGCGGCTTGCATTGACTTCTATGATAGAAGTCTCCTAGCAAGCCGCTTTGAGATCGCCTGGAGCGCCGCATCGCGCCGCATCGCGCCGCTCCGCGCCGCTCCGCCTCGCTACAATGTGAACCGGCCCTTATGGATTCTTGTTTTCATAACAAACTGATTTAGGTTTACACATTCTCTTTTGAGCACACATTTCACCCCTACCCCTGTTTTCCCTTCACCTTGACCCCCGATCCCACCCTCATTACACTCTTATTGTCTTTCCATCCCCCACATTTTTTCCCTCCTTATTATCCTCCTTTATCTTTCTCTCCTTCTTATTATAAATTCCTGTCTCTCAATCTGGGCTCTCTATCTTAACCCACATGAACAGGTTTTCTCCTTTTTCTGTAGGTGAATTTATATAATATTCTCAAATCTGCAGCCCAGCAGAGGTGACAGGGGCTTGTAATGGTGGCAAGCCAGCAGAGGTGGAGGAAGCTACTTATGGTGACAGGCCAGCAGAGGTGGATGAAGCTGGTATTAGCGACATGAGCTGGTTACAGTGACAGTCTAACAAAGGTAGCAAGAGCTGGTAATAATGGCAGGCCAGGGGCGGTAGTAGGAGTTGGTAATGGAGTAAGGTATTGTTTGGGGCCAGATTGCAAGGCAAAATTTAGTTGGCAGAATCAGCCACAAAGGTTTTATAATCATTGCTGATCCAGGACTGGTTCAGGGGTCTGGTGGATTAGTCTCTCTGTCATGAAACTGTCTGCCCCACTGAATGCCCTCTCATACAGCACAATGTCCACAGGGCTAGCAAGAAGCTCCAGCACATACCGTGCTAGCTCCAGTCAGTGAATCAGTGAAATCAGTGAATCAGCCTGGACATCTAATAGTCCATGTAGTCCTCACTTCAATGAGTGTCCATATCAGTTCTTGACCCCAAATAGACTAAAATAAGACACTAGGCCTTTTGTGGTTGAAAAATGACTAAAACATTTTTCGGAGGCAATCACCACCACCGCTGCTCCTCCTTTCAGCAATCTGAGAATCAGAAGCATGTTGGCACTTTCTGGAAATGCAGCCAAGATATATATGATTTATAAGTGGTGCAGTTTTTACTCCATCTAGGATGATAGCATTATATCTTCAATTTTCCCTTCATAGATCCAAAAGGATAGCCAGGCATTAATAATACCTCTCCTTCATGACCTGGGGTCCTTGTATAATCATTTAAACATGAGTAAACCCATTCACCAAAAACTGCCTGTAGCAAACAACAGTGTCCTCAATGATCTCACCCATATACAACTCCTGGGGTTTAGAGGGAGTATGGAAGTATCCATTTCCTCCTCATACTTACCACCAGCAACTCAACACTTGTACTCTTCCTCTGCTTCCTGCTGTCTCTGTCTTAACAGGGACGGAGGCAGAAGGCAAAGCATCCTGTTAGGTCTGAAGCAACAGAAAGTCTCTTCTACCCCTTGCTGCTGTATTTCCAGTGCCCAGTTTATTACATGTGGCAGGAAACTACTGTGACACATCGGCGGTCTCATGGTATTGATCATGGAATGGTATCCAGGTGTGCACATATGCACAGGAATGTGCATGTGTGCAGGAATCCACACACGCATTCACGTTGTCCAATGGCACCAGACAGCCTATTTAAAGGATGCTCAGATCCATTCTCAGTGCTAACTGGTCTTCAGCTGTTCCTGTGTGCCCTGCTTGTATTCTGTATTATACCCGTTGCTGACCTGGCTTGTTATTGACCTGACCTAAGATCATGTTTATGCTTCTGCTCATCTCTTCCTGGCCTCAGCTTACTCTAGACCATGTTCCTGTCTGATGCTTCTGTACCTCATTACCTGCTTGTTTGTGACTCTGGTTGCTCTTCTAACTATGTTTCTGTCCCCAGTTTGGCTCCACGTTATCCCTGAGTCCCTAATCTGGCTGTCCTTCATCTCAGCTCCATTTGTCGAGGTATGTTACTACTTCAAGCCTGCTGGAAGCTCTGACAAGCCATGCATCCGGAACCTGCAATTCCTACGTAGTATCCTTTTAACCTCGGCTGGTCTACCCTGCATCACCTACCGTTCCTGACCTGATGCCCTGCCTAACCCTCTAAGTCTATATCTCCTGATGATCACATGCCTGACAAAGGGGTCCTGCGTGGCTCTGAAACCTTGCACTCATTTTACTTGTGATGTGATCATGCTTCAGTACATCATTTGGACTTAACGCGAAGATCCGTGGTGTGCTGATGTATATTTACACTGCATCATTTATGTTCCAATCTCCAGCTGGTGGTTGCTGCAGCACCCATTTGCACAGAGCTTATTCCAGGATGGTGTGTGATGGGAATATACAGTATCTCAAAAAAGTGAGTATACCCTTCACATTTTTGTAATTTTTTAAAATATATTATTTATATATGTGACAACACTGAAGAAATTACACTTTGCTACAATGTAAAGTAGTGAGTGTACAGCTTGTATAACAGTGTAAATTTGCCATCCCCTCAAAATAACTCAACACACAGACATTAATGTCTAAACTGCTGGCAACAAAAGTGAGTACACCCCTAAATGAAAAAGTCCAAATTGGGCTCAATTAGCTATTTTCCCTCCCCAGTGTCATGTGACTTGTTAGTGTTACAAGGTCTCAGGTGTGTTAAATTTGGTGCTGTCGCTCTCACTCTCTCATACTGAAAGTTCAACATAGCACCTCATAGCAAAGAACTCTCTGAGGATCTGAAAAAAAAATGGTTGCTCTACATAAAGATGGCCTAGGCTATAAGAAGATCGCCAAGACCCTGTAACTGACCTGCAGCACGGTGGCCAAGACCATACAGGGGTTTAACAGGACAGGTTCCACTCAGAACAGGCCTCGTCATGGTCCACCAAACAAGTTGAGTGCATGTGCTTGTCGTCATATCCAGAGGGTGTCTTTGGGAAATAGATGTCTGAGTGCTGCCAGAATTGCTGCAAAGCTGCTGTAACCCATAGAAACCA
Organism: Glandirana rugosa; assembly: GCA_018402905.1. Lineage (NCBI taxonomy): Eukaryota > Metazoa > Chordata > Amphibia > Anura > Ranidae > Glandirana > Glandirana rugosa. The sequence continues at coordinate 53,943 of BLSH010173348.1, forward strand.
ATCGGTGAGTGGTAATTATGTGGTGTAATCTCTAGCAATCAGTGAGCAGTAATAGTTGTGTTTGGGAAATAGACGTATGAGTGCTTCTATCATTGCTGCAGAGGTTGAAGGGCTGGGGGGTCTGCCTGTCAGTGCTCAGACCATACGCCGCACACTGCATCAAATTGGTCTGCATGGCTGTTGTCCCTGAAGGAAGCCTCTTCTAAAGTTAATGCACAAGAAAGACCACACACAGTTTGCTCAAGACAAGCAGACTGAGGACATGGATTACTGGAACCATGTCCTGTGGTCTGATGAGACCAAGATAAACTTCTTTGGTTCAGATGGTGTCAAGTATGTGTGGCGGCAACCAGGTGAGGAGTACAAAGACAAGTGTGTCTTGCATACAGTCAAGCATGGTGGTGGGTGTGTCATGGTTTGGAGCTGAATGAGTGCTGCCGGCACTGGAGAGCTACAGTTTGTTGAGGGAACCATGAATGCCAACATGTACTGTGACATAATGAAGCAGAGCATGATCCCCTCCCTTCAGAGACTTGGCCGCAGGGCAGTATTCCAACATGATAACAACCCCAAATACACCTTCAAGAAAACCACTGCATTGCTAAAGAAGTTGAGGGTAAAGGTAATGGACTGGCCAAGCATGCCTCCAGACCTAAACCCTATTGAGCATCTGTGGGGCATTCTAAGATGGAAGGTGGAGGCGCGCAAGGTCTCTAATGTCCACCAGCTTCATGATGTCATCATGGAGGAGTGGAAGAGGACTCCAGTGGCAACCTGTGAAGCTCTGGGGAACTCCATGCCCAAGAGAGTTAAGGCAGTGCTGGAAAATAATGGTGGTCACACAAAATATTGACACATCGGGCCCAATTTGGACATTTTCACTTAGGGGTGTATTCACATTTGTTGCCAGCGGTTTAGACATTAATGGCTGTGTGTTGAGTTATTTTGAGGGGACAGCACATTTACATTGTTATACAAGCTGTATACTCACTACTTTACATTGTAGCAAAGTGACATTCCTTCAGTGTTGTCACGTGAAAAGATATAATAAAATAGTTACAAAAATGTGAGGGGTGTACTCACTTTTGTGAGATACTGTAGATGGCTATCTGTGTTGGAGGCCTGACATGAAAAAGAGAGCAGCATGGATCCACAAGGGCCCAGGCCGGATAGGGTCGAGTCGGAAAGTTGCAAAAATCGAGAGCTGATCATCCTGAGGAAGCAGGTTAGCGGAACCTGTGGGCAGACAGGGTGCGGACCCCCTCCAACTGTAAGGTCATCGCTTTGCCATGCTGTGATGCCATGCAGGGTGAGAGGGTTCCTAACCCACACAATGCTGTCATTGTCTTCAAGCCTGTTTATTGTCTCAGTTGCTTATGTTTAGAGCAGTTTACAGTACAGGACTCCTTTAGGCACAGACACTATAGCCCATCCAGTGCTGCAGTCTACCACCCTTAAGACCTATATCAACACTGCCTGCAAGATACCAGGGATCACCCAGTTCACCACCCTGCTAGGCAGTAATACTGCACATATTTCACTTCAGGCTCAAGCTATCCAAGGCGGAAAATTAGCTTCTCAAGTTCTGGTTTCCATTTAAAGGGACATACATCAGCTTGTCAGCCTGCTCCCCTCCCCCCATTTTTCCTTCCAAAGCAATCTCTACTACCATCTGATGTCCTTTTAACCTACCTGTGTTTAATAAAGGGGAACTCTGTTAGCTAAATAAATGAATAAGAGTAAAACCCTGACTCTTACAGTGTCTCTAAAAGCCAGCAAGTGAGTTAGCCCTGTTTTTTGTTCTTCTTTTCATTTAATTTGCTAGAGTAAGGAAAGGGATGGTAGGCACTCAGGATGATATCCAAAATGATAAAATGGCCTGAGCCATGACTAAGGACTAACGTCTGAAATGTGCAGGCTGTTTTACAGCTTTGTACATGTATTTAATAAAGAAATACCATTTGGGATGTCATTCTGAGTGCCAGCCACCCCTTTCTTTAATCTGGTACATTGGAGGTGTCAGCAACCTCAAGGTCTAAGCACCGGGCGGAGCGTTTATGTGGGAAGGGTGCAGCGCCTATACACCTGTTTTCCCTCATTTCATTTGCTCACTTGGGGAAGTTCTCTCAGTTTGGAAGTTAAAATTTAAATCTTCAGACCCGCAAAACTGGTGGGATTGGCTGAAATTGGTATTGTTTTGTGTTATATTGCCTTTTCGCGTTGGTGTTTTGACATTTGGAAGACTAAGCCAATTGTTTTCTTTTACCTGTTTTGCCATTTTTGTGACATTAATACATTTATCTCACCAGTGTGTACATGATGATTATCCTTTGTGTGATAGCCAGGGAGTCACCTGGCAAAGGTATTTCGGTGGTGTAAGCAGGGATAGTACTCTGCCCATGGCTTAATTGTGAACAGGATACTCAGAATACTAAGTGGCTCCTGAGGGGGTATTGCTACACTAACATGCTTCAGGCAGAGGCTGCAAACAACAATGTTGCTGTCTGCGGCAGATGTCTAAAAAAGGCCAGACTGCAGGGCTATGTGGAGTGGCCCTAGGGTAAGCAGTGGCTTGTACTTGTGGGACAGTGTCATCCAGTGAAATAAGACAGATGTTCCCTCTGGTCCTCTGCAAGCTGTCTTTGCCCCAGGGCTGCTGTTCTCCCTCTCTGTACTTTCCTCCTGAACAATTTGCCATCTCATCATCCCCACCTTTCTTATTATTTGAGCTCACTTGGCAGTAAGATGAAGCTACAGGAATATCACTGCTAATTGCTGTTCCCTGTCTGATGTATGTATCTCTCTATGCTTGCCATTCTCTTCCTAAATATCTTTCTCTTTGCTCCTAACACTCTCTTTCTTGATATTTGATAATAAAGTCTTGCACATCCTCCTGTAGCAAGTTACTGATGGTGCAATTGAGCCAACTCCTCCATGTCAGTTTGTGGGGCTACGGAGCTATTAGCAGTAGAGAAGGAGGAGGAAGAAGAAAGCACATTTGCAACTTTTTCAGAAAACTGGCTTCTTTGCAGCTGGGAGGGGGAAGATGAGGATGGCTTGGTCTGGCTGTATAGCTTGACCATAATGTAAAAACATCACATAAAAGATAAAAAAATAAACCCTTTCCCTCCAGAAAAAAACACAAGCGGAGCCCAACAGCTAAAAAGGAAATTAAGACTGTTAGTCATTGCTCTCTGTTCTGCCCCTCCATCTCTCACTTAAGCTCAAAGCTGGTGAGGGGGTGAGCTGAGCACTGAGAGCCAGAGCCAGCTGTGAATGAGGCAGCTGGGTGGTTCCCAATCATATGATCAGGATCCTTTCAGAGCCTGGAGAGGCCCTGTGATGTCATCCAGATTCTGGATCAAATTAATTAAACCAAACGAATTATACTCCTGTGACTCAGTAAAGAAGTATGGCCAAAAAAGCTCTGGCCATACTTCTCTTTAAAACTTAATAGCATTGCATGTTACTTTGAAATTATCTTTCGTTTGTATCCCAATTATTAATTTTGTTAACAATTTAATGATCCAGTAAGCTTTAAAGTCTATTCAAATCTATTGAAGATGAAAGTAAGCAGTGTCAGCGTTTTTTTATAAACTATTTTAAGATTACCAGCTATCAAGATTTTTTTTTTGGTGTGTTTCCAGTTGGAGCTGAATGTGCTTAATTTTGACACCAGGAATTTGAGTGTCATTCAACATTACCAATAAGGGAATATGGTGAGATTTACATCCTGTGCTATACGATTTAGCACTTTTACTTTTTGATTGGTATCTTTTAATGCTACGTTTACAAAATGTAAAGTCTGTGTATTCTGTCATAAAACAGCAATATTTAACTGCTTTAAGTGAGTTTATTGTAGAGATAAAACAAGGATAAGGCCTCATGCACACAAGACATTTTTACAGCAGCTGTTTTTAGCTTCAGACTTTTTTTCTACTGTCAATAAACTCCCCATCATGTTATCCTATGTGTCCATGCACACATAGGCTAGTATCAAGGTATCATTCGTTTTGGGCAGGGGCATTTTTGAGCTGTAAAAAAAAAACCCAAGACTAGTGAGAGGAGTTTTTCAGCTGTAAAAATGCCCAAACACTTAAAAATGCTCAAAAACGAGGCTCACCAGCGTTTTTGGGAGTTTTTGATCCATTGGAAAAAAAAATGCTCAAAAACGCTAATGTGAAAACGTTCAAAAATGCTACTGGCGTTTTTATAAAGTTTTTTAAATGTCCTGTGTGCATGAGGTCTAAAAGTTGCACTCACAAACAAAAGGAGTTAAAAGCATCCCTCTTAAATTAGTGTGCAGTCCGGACATCTGTGAAGATGGAAGATCAGAGCGCAGCTCCCTCGGTGGCTGCTATATCAGAGCTGCTGCAGCCAGACACTATAGAAAGGGGAAGAACGGCCGTGGTGGGACACAGAATGCACGCCAGATGATGTGCTCACACTGCCAGGACATGTGTAGTTGCAAGGGCTGTCAGGAAATGCATTTTGGGGGCTAGGGCTCGGCTCCTTCCTCAGGAGACTTTCATTGACCTTTGGATGTGCATAAAGTTGACAGTAACTTTTTAGCCATGTTCCACAACTAACTGTGTCCCAGCCACCATTTTAGTGTTTAAAATATTTTTATTGTCAATTTTTAGACAATTACACAATAGGTGGTCAAAAAAAGAAGTAAACAAATGGGTAAGAGTTCCATCATAAGTCCTTAAAAGGATATAACATAAAACAGAAAAGTATATGACAATATCTGAGAAACAGAATTTTACCATACATTTCCTGTTTATCCCAGCTATGGGCATCGGTCTCTTCTCCATCATGGTGCCGATTGACTAATCGCATACACGCAATACGTTACTTTAAGTGGGGGCCGCGCATGGGCAGTAGCAATAGCTTGGCGTCCGCATCTCTTGCGGCACCATTAGACACTGGGGGTGGGGGGTGGGGTGGAGGGAATCTAGAGATGAATACATTGCAGCAGTACTGAATGAATACATTCCTTTTCAATGTTTTTATCTTATACAATATTTTAGTTATTATAATAAAAATGTATTTTTTATACTATATTTTGTGTGTGGCACCTTTAAAATCCTATATCTACCTCCTCGGTTATTTTTTCTATTTCGGAATGTGGTGCCTAGGATAATTTCAGACATCAGTTTTCTTTTTTTTTTTTTTTTTTTTTCATTTTAAATCATATTTATTGTGAAAAATAGTGTTGGTTACACGTAAGATATAACATCAATTACAGCATAAGTAGAAAAGGGGAGACAAAGTAATAGCGTACCTGAGAGAATTGTCACATATCCTATTTGTTTGGTTTGCATAGCTGGTCAAAGATATAATATATAGTATAATATATGGCATATAACACAAGTGTTGTTTTAAGAAATTTGTCACCGTCTGTACCTATTGGTTAGGGTCTTTGAGACAGTAATTTTTAGAGATCGAATGTGTTAGATCGTGCTAACTGGGTTAGAGACTCTGTCTTTCCGCGATAACCCCTGTATAGTGTGATCTACAATATAATCTATAATATACAACACAATATACGGTATATAATATGATATATAATATAGAAACTGGTCGATACGTTTGGTTTGTTTATCCTATACACTGTTAAGAGAGTCCATGCGATAATGAAACAGAGGGGAAAAGATGAATACGACATTAACT